>LUGF01045764.1:93542-106395 GCA_001625245.1 Calycopis cecrops
TTGTAAGTAGGTAGAGATACTAGATAGTGTAAAAAAAATTGAGGGCAAGTTAGTAGTTATTTCGAAACGTCAGCACTCAGCACCTTAACATGCTAGCTTGATTTAACTAATAAGATCCGACCATGAATGTTCACTATATCGACCCTCAGAAATTCGAAAATACGTTTTTTACACCGTTGGAATCAGATTTTTTTTCCGCGTCGAACGCACCGACTCACGTTGCTCTAGAACGAAAAAAAAATTTTGCACAGCGTAAAATTTTGGTGATTTTTAGGGACGGAACGGAACCCTTATAGGATCGCTTTGTTGTCCGTCTGTCTGTACGTCTGTCAAGACCTTTTTCTCTAAAACGCGTGAAGGGATTAAGCTGAAATTTTTGTCAAATACAGAGGTTAGTTTCATCTTGAGGCCTTGAAAAAATCACATTTCTAAATTAAAAGTTATAACCATTTATGCACAAATTTTGTATGAAAACGCACTTTTTCGAAAATTTATAGGGTACTTCCCGTTGAGCTACAATTCTGAAATTTGGCAAGAAGTAAGACCTTACAGTATACATATAGGAATAAATCTAAAAATTGGTAAATTTTATATCACTGGAAAAATATTTAACAACTTATGCATGTAGTTCGTTTCATACTAAATGTATGCAAGCACCCGCATATTTAAGTTTGTCAACTAAAGGGAAGTGTAATTTTCTCAACATCAACTTTTGCTCATACCTCCCGTTCCTACGGAACCCTCGGTGTGCGAGTCCGACTCACACTTGGCCTGTTTTTTTAGATATCTCAAACTTTAAAATGTTGTAACCCACCTTAAAACTAGTGCTTTTTTGGTGTTAAGGCACTTACACCTGTTGATCGATCGTAAACTAAAGTGTGACTATGGTTACTACGTTTATGCGGTACAATATTTTTAGACACACTTGGGTTACAGCGTTTATGTGGTATATAAATAATATATACACTATAGGTTACAACATTTACGTGGTATGTTATAAAAGAAAATTAATCATTTAAATCCTTTCTTGGTTTATAATTTAAATCATTAGATCAGTAACAGAGTTTTATGAATCAACAAAATTTAAAATACAAAGCTCTTTACATCGTTTGAAAATATCATCCGTCGCACTTCACTGAAAGCGTAACTCGTGCTGGTCATTGTTATCTATGGACTAAAGCTGACGCTCGCCATGGTGCCAACGAAATCTGCACTTGCTTATATAACTTTATCATCAACGATGTAGATGCCCGTATCAGTATTAAAACACTTCTACTCTACGCCGACAGCTGCTACGGGCAGAATAAAAACAAAGCTGTCCTGAGTATGCTCCGGTGTGCATTATCAAAATGTAGAAACTTAAATACAATTCAAATTAATTATCTAATACCGGGGCATACTTTCATCCCAGTTGATAGCATGCATGCAACTATCGAGAATTTTGTGAAGTCAAACATTTGGGCCCCATCCCAGTGGCTCACAATGTTTCAATTTGCAAGACAGAAACCAGCACAATACAATGTAACAGTTCTCTAGGGTCGTGATTTTATGGGATTTGATGATGCCATAAACAATAGATTTAAAAAAGTCTGAAAATATACAGGGTTAAATGTAATTAACGCAAGACTTCTTGCAGGCAGCATGTCTACATCAATACCAACAACATTTGTTCTACGACTTTTTACGAATCTAGATAAATAGCACAAAAAAAATAAAAACAAAATATAAAACTGTATAAGTATATCAAAATTATGTGTTGCGACATTCAACAGGCGAAAACCAAATTTGATGGCGATCAAATATTCGATGAATCAGGAAACGGCCGAACAAATACCTTTTAGGAACGTTGGGAACATATTAGGCTTGAAGCAACAATTATATCCAATTGGACTTCCTATATCTGACGCCAAATACGTGGATAAAAAAAAATTAGTAAACAAAAAAGTTATACCATCTCTCTACGCCAAGGAATATTTGAATTTACGTTCAAATAAGAAAGTTAAAGATCGTTTAGATCAAACGGACAAGGAAGATGATGTCTCAGAAAAACCAAAATAATTTAGTTTTATTATTAAATTTTATCTAATATTAAAGTTATTAAGTTTTATATTTTATAATGAAAAACATTTCGTAATACAATATTTGTTTCTACTTTTTTTTTAAGTCTTTTATTTCAACTTATAAAATAGTTAGCACATTTTATCGATATTTCAGTATTGAACGATACATCAGTTACAGCACTTTCTGGTGTTAAAATTAAAACTTGTCTTTGTTTACAGCATTTTAAAGTGGAGAGTATGTCAAGTAAGACGTTTATACTTTCCCAAAAAATATAACAAAATAAATCTTCCGCATTTTTTAACATGGTTACAGCGTTTACAAGATCACGAAAAAAAATTATATTTGCTGAAACCGGTATTAAATAATGTCCTGGGAACTTAACTTTCAAATGGATAATTCCTTATTATTTGCTTATCAAAAACTGCAAGATATTGCGAAAGAATGCAAGCTTGTAGCTAGCTAGCAGTTCAGAAGTTATGATTTTTTTTCTAAAATTTCCAAGTTTTTTAGCTCTGTTGTAAAGTTGATTTCAGGGTTCATGTTACAGCGTTTATGCTTTCTTGCGTCGATATGTATAAAGATTGAAGACATTGTGACATGTTAATGCGCAGATTTCAAAAAAATATCGGAGAGAACAATAAATGGTTATGATCAGACCTTTTTCGTCTCTACTTTTTTTGGCGGCATTTTCTGAAAGCTTACAACTTGGCTGTGCTACTGAATAAACCTGAGGTCATATGTTTTTCGCAAGGGTAGTCTAGTTACATCGTCGGCCGTACTTCGAAAGAGCTCTTAACTATAGAATCATCAAGAGTTGATCTTCTACCATTTGACCGAGACAAGAAATTATTGGTTTAGTATTTTTTTTACGTAGATGATGCTGTCTGTGACGTTTACTTATGTAGATAGATAGTATTGCGGACAAAATTGGGCCGACACGATCGGGGAGGTATCTGTTTCTCACAAGACACCGCCGCAAAGTCTGGGCGCAGCGGGAACCGGAGTAGAGTAGAGTAGGAGTAGTAGCGTGGTGTACCTATCTCCCTGAACGCAGCCAGCCGCTGCCAGCATGTGACCAGGCTGCAGGAGCCCGACACGCCGTGACACTTGCACGTCAGCCGCGACGTGGCTGCCACCGCCTGTGGAAAACTTAAATAGTTTATTAAAGTAAGAGCTAATTTCTTAATTTTATGCCACTTTTCATTATTTTACTATCCTATAATTATGTTATTGATGAATTACTTCTGCGGAGGTAATAACCGAGGCTTACAAATAGAAGTCTAGTCGACATATAGACTTCTACAAAAAGGCTGAAGCATTGAGGAAACTTTTCACTTGCCACGTACCTGCCTGCCAGCCTCGTTGTTGTGCCTGTTCATGAGCTGCCTGCCCTGCTCGCGGCTGCCCCTCTTCACCTTCCGCTTCTCTCTGATGTCGACGAAGCTCTCCGTGAACCTGCAGCGACAGAACGTTATAAACCTCACTGGCTTGGGACGTAACAAAAAGAACGAATGTAAAACTACCACAGCAATCAAAACCTTAAAATATTCAGATACAGGTTTAGTAAGTAGTGCCACGCTGCATACGCGCATGCAGCTGAATCGAGTCGGCACGACCAGGGAGGTACCTCTCGCTTACAAGGTACAGGCTTAAAGTGACAGTTGAGTTGTCGCATTTCGTGCGATGTGGAAGTAGATGGTGGCTCAGAGAGGGGTGACGATGAAGGAAGGCAACGTATCTGTATAACCTCTATGTGGATGTCTATTGTCGTGGATAGTCAGGAAATTGGCTCGTTTGCCCCTCATACTATATAAAAATATACATAATATAATTTTAAAAAATTACATTCTTGAAGTCGATACTTTAGACACCCCTGGCCAAAAAATATCGCAATAGGAATACGAAATGCTTTTCTAGATTACCGAAGTCCATAAACATGACTGGATTTGGGCAAAAAAGGCGGTGTTCAGAGGTCTTCACATGAGAAGAGCTTCCATATAAAAAAAATAATTCGTAATAAAAGGTCTTACAAACGGGCTAATTACACTTCTAAATTTAGCTAAATTTTCCTCCAAATTTAGGATTCTAAATGACTTCTAAACCTAATTTAGGAATTTATAACCGCGTTTAGTAAAGTATCCTAATTAGGAAGCAAGCTTAGTTTCTAACAAACTTGAATTATTCAGCATTCAAATAAGGATTGACTAAATTTAGCCAAGTGTATTTCATAGGTTGCCCCGGGATCTATAAATCCCCCCTCGATGGATCTCCACCTTGTCGTGGTGAGGGGTCTTAGTAACCGTGGCATGAACCACCACTGTGAAGCCAAGGGGGATCCCAGGAGCGGACGCTTCGAGTGAGCTTCCCCACGGATCCGGATGCGGCTGGAGCAGGCGTCACGGGAGGAGCGGTGTCTCGGTGTGTCGTTGCCGTGAACCCTGTCTCCGGCGACCCAAAGGGGGTGCATGGGGTTCATTGTTCAATCCATGGAATTAATAAAAAGTATAGACGGAACGCTGTTAATAATGTAATGAAGCCAGCAAAACTACACCCATTCCTGTATATACACGGTCTCACATACACATTTGACAACCAAACTACACCCAGATCATTAGTTTGTGACAGTTCGTCAATGGCGTATGACTTCCAAATAAATAATTGTTTATTACCTGAAAATTCCGAATTGTGTAGTGAAAGGCTGCAAAAATAATTCCCCGAGGAATAAAAAGCAAGAAGGACTTACATTTCATACGTAAGTAAACATAAAAATTCATATATTATTAAATCAATTTCAACAATTGTTTGACAGTACGTCAAACTTACCGATATTTCATGTTTCCGATCCGATACGACTTAGGGTTCTTAAACAAGGTTTGTGTATGTTTCTTACTTAGTATCAACTTCAACTGTTTTTCGTCCTATAATCTAACCATCTTCATCCTTGCACTGTCGAATCTAATTTTAATTTATTATTTATATACACAATTCATTATTCAGCTTTGCAAAATTTTCATCAATCTTTTCCACCTCAAATGTATTATCACTTAGGATTAAATTTAGGAATGGAGGAAAAAAATCCACTGGCGTCCATGACTTGAATAATAAAAAATAAATAAAAAAGGACTAGAGGCATTCAGTAATAGGGGCTGATCTAAGTAAAAGCTTAAAATTATCAGGTAACAATAAGAAGTAGGTATCTTGATAACGCGAACCTATAACGGTTTTCCTCGTCCTGACACACTTATTAAGTTTTGAATTGAAAATGCAGTTTTATTTAAATCAATTAAACTTTTTTTCGTAAATTAACACGATCACAAAAAAAAACCTTTAATTGATTGATTGATGTTCGTATCAGCAGAATATTAACTAGTACGATAAAACAAAGCGCTGGCTTGTATCAAGTTTTCACCAGAACTTTGTTCTATATGCAAAGTTCAGTGGAAAACACGATATAAGTCAGGAAAGAGAGGTCGCGTTAGACAGAAACAGTAGTATGTTTACAGTTCCCTTTCATGAGCGGCTACGTGGCCTCTACGGGCAATTGATCGTAGACCCGTAAGCATACGATATTCGATCTTATTACAATGGCATATGTTATATATTGACAAAGGGTTTAAAGATAATTGGCTTAGAAGGGTACCATACGAGTATTCCTGCTATATCCGCGCTAAAGGATCAAACCCCTTATGTTTATGCAGTCCTAGTACAATGTGACGGACTTGAGCACAATGGTTCAGGAGGCAAATTGATGCGAAAGATCTGAAAAGTTAAATTAATCTTTTTATTATGGATTGTGATTGGATGATATTTTAAATAAATCATTAAAAATAAATAAATACATATTCATTCATTACTTCGTTAATTAATTAATTTACTTATTTGAATATATTTAATTTATTTGAATTAAGGTGAACGTCGTGACGTACGAGGAGCTAAAGAGATTAGCAGAGGACAGGGACATTTGGAAGGGACTCCACCGACAAGAGCTGGGCTCTTAAGAATTTGTAGTAGTAGTTGTAGTATTTGAATGTCAGATTTGGAGCAAATCAATGGCCATCAAAATGTTTTTAAAAACTTTCCAATGTGACAATTAAGCAAATTGTTTTAAACAATTTGCTTAATTGTCACTTTGCCATTTTGCATTTTTTGTTGCTATATTTTTTCGAACATTTTCAGTAAATTCTTATCTAATATATAAAAAAGGGTGCGTGTACCTACTTATGTACGCGTGTGAGAAGTTATACCTAAATTCAGTGAATTCAAGTTGAATTTATTTATTTCCTTATAAACAACACCTGATATTATATTGATGTGTGTTTGACGGCAGCTATAAAAAACTTTCCACTCACTAGATGAATGAAACTGATGAAATGATGATTAAAAAATTAAACTCACACACGTGTGAGACAAAAAGAGGTTCTATTTATATTTTGTTGGTAGATTTTGTTTTGAGACTGCAACCGCTGCAACTTCAACTTTTGTGTCACAAATCTTAATTTTTTTTTCACTCTCATATTTTTTTCTTAACGCGCCTAAAGAAGTATTACAACTTCAAAAATGAATAACGTTTGCATGTCTTATAAATTATAAACTGCATGAATATGTGATTATCTCTTGCAAAGTTGTTTCCAAGCCCACGGTTCATGAGTTGGTATGAATAATTTTCGACAGATGACGTAGCAACGCGCGCATAGCATTGAATAGCATAATGTACCTATGTAGAGCACATAGTACAATAATTTAATTATGCAGAGCAACACAGTGAAGATACGTCCGATTGAAATATAATTCTAGTAAAATTCTTTAACATTCAAATACACTAAACTTACACAAATAAAGAGATTTGAACGATAAAACCTAGATTGTTTTTTTTAATAGATGCCACTGTGGTACCACTGTAAAATCTATACCTTTTACAAAATAAACGATTGATTTATTTAGAAATTGGGTCAGGCAGTGTTACTCACATATCAATATTTTACAGACAGGCAAAATAGTTTATTAGCAGCATGGTAAAATGCCTTAGCTTAACGCTTAGCTTAAAACACGATGTTTTTAACAAACCAAAATTGTTAAAGCTCAGAGATTTTCATGCTAGTCAAAATAACTTACTATGTTTTGTAGGTTAAAGTGGTATCTTAAGTAAGAATTCAATTTGGCTCAGGAGATAGGAGGCGGAATAAATGACCAACTTAATCAAAATCATCGATGGCTTATCGACCACATAGCTCTTAAAATTGATATGATACTAAGAAAATTCGTATGATATTTTTTCTGATTCTATTAAAATAGGATGCGTGTAATAGACAGGTTAGCTCTTAAGAGTTTACAAAATTCAAAGTTTCAATAGAAAGTTTCAAAAGAATTTTCAAATGAAGAGAATATTAAAATAGTTTAATTTCAATCAGTAAAGGTTTTTATACTAGGAGAATATATTATAAAACCACAAAAATTTTCATGATACATACAGAAGGAAAGAGAGGTTGAGTTGAATAGAGACGGTAGTATGTTTAAAGCTCTCTTTCATGTGCGGCTACGTAGCCTCTACGGGGTATCGATATTAAATCCGCCAGCTTACGATATACAACCTTATTGCAATGAAATATGGAATATAATTTAGAAGGGGTGTTAAAATTATTTTTTAGAACAGTACCTTACGAGTATTTGGATCGTCCTGCTCACTCGGCGTTAAGGAATTAACAACCCCTTGCGTTTATGCGTCCCTAGTACAATGTGATGGAATTCAGCAATTTGGTTCAGTGTGCAATTTCCGTTTCGAGATCAGAAAAACACGGCGTTATGCACTCCCAAAAAATGCTGATAAAATTGAGATAAAATTTGGCATACATATATAGAATACAATCTAGAATAACATAAAAATTACTTTCCCAAAAAAAGTATGGTTCTCTTGGGACAGGTTTTACGCAGATGAAAGCTCTGGGTACCCTAGTAAAGTAACCTGGTATCATTATTTTTCCAAAAGTAATTTTGCCATGCTGGAACGGGAAATAGTATTAACGACAATTCTAGAAACTTTACAGGAGCATCGATTAAAGATTAGTAACCCACAAATAAATTAGGTTTTTTTGATATGAGAATTCACAAACAAAATCTTACATTACTTTAAAAATTTATGGAGAAAATACAAAGTCAGATGAATTTTCAGTCAAGTAAATGTTTTATAACTAAATTAAATTTTGCAATTTTCTTATCGAATTCATGTCAAGCAGAATGATTTAAATATCAGGTATAATATGACTCTATTGCAGATGAGTAAACCAATGGTCATCAAAATGTTTTAAAAGCCCGATGTGTTGTAAAAAAATTAAATGAGCAAAATATAGAACTATGTATTATTTTACATTTTTGTTACCATATTTTTTTATACATTTCCATGAATTTTCAAAATATGTATAAATTAATTTTTGATCGTGACATGAACTTTTGCTTGTTGTTATTGTTAAGTTGTTATTCATGAGCCCACGAAGGTTCAGAATTTGGTACGACCAATTTTCAACAGATGGCGTAGCAATGCCCACAGAGTGTTGAAAAGCACTTGTGCTGTACTTATTTACCGCTAAGTTATTCAATATTCATGCAGAGTAAAACAGTTAAAAGTACGTTCAATTAAAATAATTAATAATTCAAGTAAACATAAAATTCGGAACATATAGAAGGAAAGAGAGGTCGAGTTGGAGAGAGGCAGTTATACGTTTACAGTTTCCTTTCATACGCGGCTACGTGGCCTCTACGAGCTATCGATCGTAGGCCCTCATACCCAGCATGCGTTATTCGACCTTATTGCAATGAAATATGTTATCCTTATTTATTATTTTAATTTATTTCAAATAACTTTTTTGATGTTTATAAACAAGCTCATCGGATAATAAAGTAACAATTTAATTGAGCCAATAGTCAATGAAGAGTATGAAAAGAAATAGTTTAGAAGAGTACCACACGAGTATTTGGATTGTTCTGCTTATTCGGCGTTAAGGGATAAGCATTTGAAACCTCAGGGGTGTGCCAGGAGGTTTTATTAGTAATCATTATTTCTTCAAAAGTAATTTTGCCTATAGACGATAGAATGGCAAATTGTTAACAATTAATTCTAAATTTTACAGGAGAGCCGATTAAAATTTCAAAACTCAGAAATAAATAGGTTTTTGATATGAGAACACACTCATTAAGTTTTTTTTGAGATTAACAAAGTCATCTGAATTTTCAGGTAAAAAAATTTGAACCAAAAAAAAATAAAAAAATTGACACGTTAATGTTGTTAAAACGTGAAGCACAACGTTAATGTCCAGTCATTATTACCAAAAAATCCTACCCATGATTAATTCGATTTTGGATTTTTTTGTCGTAGGTAGTAGGACCCTCTGGGGTCACTGGGAGTGTAAATTCAAGAAAGTAGATCGGATCAGGCTCCTACGTAAGTATATTCGTAACATAGTTTTTTTCCAAATAAAAATATAATTAATTCTTGAATAACTCGGCCATTTTTGATTTGACAGTAAAGCCGTGAGTACAAAAACTGTAGGAAATTTGATTATCTACTTATTTTGTTTGTATGTCTTTAATATAATAATAAACAATTGATTATGTGATGAATTTTGGCACAGTTGAGACCACTTCTAATAAGCTTTTTATATTTTAAATTGTTTTATATTTGTGTATTACACGAACACACTGTAAAAGTAATAAATGTTATTATAGGCAATAAAAAAATATTTTTTTTCTTTGTTTGCTACAAAACAAACTTATGGTTAGACTAGGTGTTATTTTACATTATTTGCTACCATATTTTTTCATACATTTCCTTGAATTCTCATTGTAAAGTTGATATGTATGAGCCCACGAAGATTCATGATTTGGTACCATAATTTTTCCACAGGTGGCGTAGCAAAGCGCACATAGCATTGGATAGCATAATGTACGTACCTATTTACTCTAATGTTAGCCATGCTGAGTACCACAGTCAAAAACACATTCGATTGAAATATAATTCGAGTCAAATAGCTGAATATTCAAAATCTAAACTAAACTTACACAAGTAAAGAGATTTAAATGATGAAAACATAGATATATAAGTAGGTATATTATAAGTAGGTATGGATTTTGAAAAATAAATGATTTATCTATTTAGATAATTAGGCCAGGCAGTGTTTTATTACTTTCACACCAATATTTCATATTAAGGTAAAATGAACATCTCCATAAGCTTAGTGAAAACCGGTGTAGTAAAATGCCTTAACTCCTAACACAATAATATTTTCGATAAACCAAAATGTGTTTAAGCTCAAAGATTTTCTGGCTAGATTGACTTATTATTTTTTGTGGTTAAAATGGTATCTTAAACAAAAATTTAATAGAATAAATAAAATAGAATAGAGAGGGAATAAATGACCAACTTTGTCAAAATCATCGGTGTCTTATCGACAACAAAAGTCATCAAATGGGTATCTAATTAAAACCATTCAAAAGATTTTTTTTTATTCTAATGGTATAAGCAGCGTGCAATAGACATGTAGGTAGCATATTAGTTGAACGAGGCACGTCCTAGTGCTCATTTTTAACATTAAATGCTTAGGTGCAAAACAACGAGAAAGACATATTGACATTTATCTAATATTAAAAACACCTTTGCGTAATAAATTGTATTTACTTACAATACTTCAAACGAACAATGTGCAAAGTTGTAATTGTTTACATTTCAGCCACTACTTAGCGTGGCAGTCTAAAAGCTTAGAAATTAATATGCCCTTCCACAATCGATATTATATTAAATAACTGATTTGAAAATAACATATGCTAACATCATTATTATTATCTTAAGGTGTATTAATTTAGTTCTGATGAAGTTGAAAGATTTACATAATAATTAATTAGTTGCGGATTGATAAATCTAGTTAAAGTACATTATAATAAATTGAACTTGCAAGATACCAGAGGACAGATAGTACATTTAAACAATCATCATTATCTATACATTAAAATTACCTGATTTATATGCCCTAAGATTTCATCCGTGTAATTTTTTTTTATTCTTACTCGGGATAAAAGGTATCTTTTGTTGTCCGAGAGGTTCCTAGGTACGCTGTAGGCTTGTCACTTCTAATGCAGCATGGCACATGTACTGTTTTGCAGCTCAATATTCATGTCACCCATAAACGACATAATATCAATTAATTTGGTGCTCAGTCATTGTTATCAAACCACACGAAACGCGACATAGTTGTCACTTCACGCCCGTATCACGTGACCGAGAGGTACCTCCCCGGCCATGCCAGTCTAATTTATATAGTACGAGGTACGGCATAATTCGTTCATGTATTAATTAGGCCGTACATCTAAAGTAGGTTATATTTTAACTAAGTTAATAAGTAGGTACTTACTAAGCACCTAATGCACCTAAATAGTCAGGAGTATTGTAAAGGTTTAAAATTAAAAACGATCATACTCAAGGAATTTCTATAGCGTCTGCTCGAAAATCCTTTAAACCTCTTCGGTCTTATATCCGCCTGGTGGAAAAATTCTTGGTTGCGGGAAAATATCCTTTATGAAGTAAAATCGCACATTCCTTTCGGTCGCATACCAAACATTCCATAGCCCTCTTGCGTCTATGATACTCTATTGAGGAAAATTCAAATGGAGAAAATATCGGAAAACTTTTTAAACTTTTACTAGGCGATTAATAAAAATACTCAAACGAAGAAAATGATGTTAATTCATGGAGTGAAACTGTGAAATAGAAAGCTTTTCACCGAAGACTTTTTTGGGATTTCAACGCTTCGGACCATTTCTGTTCTCCTAGTACAATGTATTCCTATTCGGCGAATTGGCATCGTGCAATGTGCATGAAAATAGCTGATCAGATGTGGCGAAAAGCAAAGCGAAAAGAAAAGCGAATGTAAAAAATATATTTTCGTAATAAATTTTATTTTTTACAAATAAACGTCGAACGAAACTATAAAAGTTGAATATTTCGGCCACTGGCTTGACAGTCAAGAAACTGGTTCTATATCTAACATAATAAAACAGTATAAAATTAATGTGTACAGATATTGAAGATATTCACGAAAAACTAATTGGGGGCGATGTTAAAATAGTATTAGAACACATTCAATGATTTTTAATTGTTTTGTTTGTCTGTTTAATTTCCGAAAATACTGGACAGATTCGAATGAAACTTCTTGTGATGTATAGATACTAAACCTAGTCAACATCAAAAACACTTTCAGTGCGATAAAATCTCTCATTCCTACGGGAAATCGGAATTTCAGCACACAAACAATAACAAATCACTTTGATTATAATATTACTACGCTACCCGAACGAAGTCGCAGGCACTAGCTATTAACTATAAGTGTGAACGGGACTTAGAAACTGAATTTGAAATTCACTGCACATTTAAACATCACTGAAACCCGAAGCACTTGTCTATTCTACGACTAATTTACGTACCCTATGATCAGTAGCGTATTAAAAATTTTGAGGTTATCTAACTTGCATCAAGAAAAAAATTGTTTATTCGAACTATAGCCAGTGAATCATAATATAATGCAATGTGCTCTTCTCTCAGATAATGACCCAGTTTTAGTCAACGGCTTCATGTGAGCCCATCGATAAATTTTCTTGTAAGATTTCCCTCTTTTTTAGACCATAAACCAAAAAATGTTAGATTGCATTAGATATCCGAAAGTAGAAAGAATTCTTCTTTATCCTAATTCCCTCATAACCTCTGCCTCATGCCAGATATTATTTGAAATAACTTTCAATTAAACTGTTCAAT
>LUGF01045764.1:114647-149123 GCA_001625245.1 Calycopis cecrops
GGGTGTATAGCCCTTACTGCCCCCCCCGACCCGACCCGCCATGCACTTGTGTCACACAGCGGGCCGGTACAACGTCCTAGCATGTTAGATTTAGCACTTTATAATAACGTCTCTCTCGTCCTAGGGCAGACAAAGACGTTAAACGAGTTAGATTCAGATCATAGACCAGTCTTATTAGATTTTGGCCCCGATGACAATGTCATTATCCCCAAAAAGATAATAGATTATAAACTTCTGTGAGTTAATCTCGCTAACCTACTGTCGAACCACCTCGACAGCATCCCCGATAGGATAGAGCCGAGCGACGCCGATAGGGTAATCGCTCAGCTCACCAATCACTTAGATTTCTCTATAGAGATGTCTACAAAAGAGATACTAGTGGCCTTACACAACCACTGGGATCTCCTGTCCGACATCAAAGAACTTATCCGCACGAAAAACTGTGCGAGACGTAGATTTTGTAAACATCCCTCGGATGACCACCGAACTATCCTCCGTCACCTCCAAGCGGAGGTGAAGTCCCAAGTAGACGCTTACCGTCAAGAGAAGTGGGCTCACCTACTTAGTCACATTTCGCCCTCGCATACGGCCTACTGGCCGCTAGCGAAAGCTCTGAAAGCAGAGCCATGGCAAACATACCCCCCCCTCTTACGTCCTAACAGTCTCCCTGCAATAGACGACTATGAAAAAGCCGAGCTATTGGACGGTACCTTGGAGCAGCAGTGTTCTCCAAGTGTCACTCAATTAGTTCCCTCCCACGTGGAAGAGATCAATAGGGAATTAGAGCACCGCCTTTCTCTACCATTACAAGGCGATCCCCTCCGTCCGACAGACATTGATGAGGTAGCAGACCTCATTAAAGCTCTTGTCCCCCGAAAGGCCCCGGGGCCTGACGGTATCACTAATAAGGTCTTAAAGAGCCTACCACCTGCTCTCCTAAGCCTCTTAGTGTGCATCTTCAATGCTCTCCTCGAAGACTGCGCATTCCCCGACCCATGGAAGGTAGCGACTGTGATCGGTATTCATAAGCCGGGTAAGCCCCGCACCGAACCCACAAGCTACCGTCCTATTAGCCTTATTAGTTCGATAGGTAAAATCTATGAGAGAATTCTTCTCGCACGCATCAAAGATGTCGTGCGAGAGGAAAATCTCTTCATGGATGAACAGTTCGCCTTCCGCGAAGGACATAGTTGTCCACTTCAGGTTCACCGTCTTTGTGAATTCGTTCACGACGGTATTAACCGTAAACGTCCCATCCCGACATGCGCAGTCTTCTTTGACGTAGCCAAAGCTTTCGACAGAGTATGGCATGAACGCCAAATCTGTAAACTGTTCCGTCTAGGTCTGCCGAATAGGCTAGTCCCAACCATTAAGGCATACCTGACCAATAGGCATTTTCAATATAGGGTAGAGGGCACGCTGTCCACTAGCCGCCTCTTAAGAGCCGGAGTCCCCCAGGGCTCTGTTCTCTCCCCCACTCTCTACAATCTCTATACGAGTGATATCCCGCGCCATCCCAAGGTAGAGTTGGCGATGTTCGCGGATGATACCGCCCTTTTTAGTCGTGCCCGCACGGTCCCTCTAGCGACCAAGTACCTCCAGCAGGCGATCACCTCCCTAGGGGGGTGGATCGCCCGCTGGCGGATCGAGGTCAATTCTGACAATTCCCAGTCAATCCTGTTCTCGGGTCGTTCCCGTAATGTCCAAACGAGATCCTCTCGTATCATGCCTCATGTTTCTATATACGGTCAAACCATCCCCAGAGTACGCTCCGTCAAGTACCTGGGGGTCACCCTAGATAGTCGCTTTTCTTTTAAGCCGCACGATCAACGCCTGCTCAAAAAAGCCCTCTATGTGTTACACAAGTTGTACCACCTCATCAGGTTTTGGTGATTAACAACAGAATACTAGCGCGATATATTATGTCGGCGAAAATATTGACTGATGTTTCATTACACACTTTAAAAGTAGGTGTCCCTAGAATTTTCCGGGAAATGTGGCACATGTCCAAAATGCCTATAATCCCAACAACTACCCGTCACGCTTCAAGCTTCTTCAGTTCTCACAGCTGGGATCAGCAACGCAGACAGTATATTATATACACGAGTTACGGGCGAAAAAAACAGTCAATGCTGTATAAATATAGGGAGGTGCTAAGAGCGGAGACACCGCGGACTAAAATGTTGGGTAGGCACTATAGTGATTTGGAATCATTATTATTATTATATTAGAACTAGCTTCCGCCCGTGGCTTCGCCCGCGTGGATTTCGGATTTAAAAAATCCCTATAAATTTTAACTTGTTATGTTATTCTGATTTGAAAGCTATATTACTGTAAAGTTTCATGAAAATCCGTTCAGTAGTTTTTGTGTGAAAGAGTAACAAACATTCTTACAAACTTTCGCATTTACAATGTTAGTAGGATAGTAGGATAAATTAACTATCTCTGTCCATTTGTTTATTTTCTTTTTGACACATTAAAAAATTTCGAAATTAGTGATGCCCTCACACGTTTCCGATTCGGTTTGAATATTTTATCGATTTTATTTAAGAATAACTTTTAATCGATTTACACATACATATTTTTAGTACAAATATTAATTTAAGTTATACATGCAATAAATAAATATTAAAATAATAATATTTATGCAAATAAAAAAAAGTATAAGCGTATTATAAACAGGCCATCATTAGCAATACCGTAACTTAAAGCATCGTTGACATCGGCGACGCCGATATATATAATTTTACTTGTTTCATTTGTATACTCTATTACCTAGCTAGTTTGTTAAATAAATAAGTAAATATGTATGTGATTTTCCAAGTATATTTGTTCATTAGTCCTGATTTAAACTTGACATAGACTTTATTCACCACGCCTTTTAGTTTTTTTTTTTTTTTAATCTTTATTTAAAGAGCTTAATCTAACAAGATTATGTCACTCTGGTAGGTACATAAATTATTAGTTTACAACTATAAAGAAAAACTACTATTAAAACTACTTACTAACTAAACAATTGATGACTGATCTGAGAGTAAAGATAACTGATAAAGGTTGAGACAAAACAATATTGCAATCAGACGTTTCCCTTAAAATAATTTTACATTTATCGGTGCGGAAGGCATTATTCCGAGAACATTCCATCAGGACGTGCGACGTCTTCGGGTACACCACATTGGTCACAGTTGGGTGAAGTGACCTTACGCATGAGAAACGCGAATGTCTTTGATGGAATGTGACCGGAACGAAGCCTCAAGATCAATACTGCGTCTTGTCTGGGAAGTGTATGATTATCAAGCCATGGAATTCTAAGAGGATGGGGCTGAATAGTTCTATACCATATGCCTTTCTCCCTCGAACGTAAATCAAAATATTCATTCCATGACTCATAACATTGTTTTTTAATGAAACAAATATAATTTGAATGATAGGGTAGTATTTTATAATCTATGCCGTCAACTATAGCCTGTCTGGCTAAACTATCCACCCGCTCATTAGCCTTTTAAAGTTAAATTTTTACTAACGCGTGCAGTTATAATCTAAGGCAGCTAACATAAGAATAGAAAATAAATTAATGGAAAATGTTATTGTTCTTCATATCTTACTCCATTCGTACAAAATTCCAAGATTTCGGCTCAATTCCTTGCAAATAATTAAGTATAAAGTCATAGACACTATTTTTATATTCTACTTTTAAGCTAAATTTACCGAAACAAAACTTACATAAAGGCGATTTTATTATTTTATATGATCGATTTATCTTATTTAAGGACCTGTTTTATAGTCTGTGGTAGTTTCTTATGCATAGGGCACTTCACTAAGTGGGCGTTACCCGTCAATAAAGTACGACATTACTGTAGTACATTATTAAGAAAATAAAACCAGTAATTCATAGGCATGAGCTGTCAAAAAGAAAATAAACGAATGGACAGAGTATCATAACGTTCTACAGAATACGATAGGTATAGTGCCACAAACTTTTCTGGCCCGGTAACCAAGACTGGAACTAAAGCCGTCATTTTGAAATGACAATCTGTTGTCAGTTTTAATAGTGGAGCGACGCACAAAACTCGTTTACCCTAAAGGGATGGGAGAAACATATTTTTAAAGTCTTTTCTTTTATGCAAGAAGAGAAACGTCTCCAAGCTCCATTAATAAATGAATAAAGTAAAATTGTTGATTGTTTGTAAATTTGATTTTTTACACGACCATAATTACAACATTAAAATATAATACTACATTATTTTATTTCTAAATAACTAATAAAATAATAGTTGTCATGATTTTAGTATTGTGATGCCAAAATTTCAATTACTTCCTGCATCGGACATTATTTTTACCCTACAAATCGGAATATATAATTTAATGGCAATACATAATTAGACAAGACTTGTCACTCTTGTCAGAAGAGCGCCGCCACGACCGGGTCAGATAAGTTTGTGGCACTGTACTCACATTTTGCAATTGAGATGACAGAATATGTCCTGTTATGATAAGTTATTAAAATTACCCGAAGAATTATAATTATGTAGTTGTTTCAATTAACGGAAAAGTACTTATTGAATCTTTAACCTTTCAAGTGTTACATTTATTTTTTAATTTGATTATGGGACCCGTAATTAACATTATTAAATAAAGAAAGAAAAAAGCAAAGGGAAGGACCCAGCCATCTTCTTTATTGAAATTTTAATATTTACTAATTTTAATGATACAGATCCTTGGAAGGATTGGTGTTACTTAGCGATGATTTGTGTTTTTTCAAATCTAATACAGGATATTAGGTTCATAAAAAAAAATCAGCTTGTTCAGCGAAAACTTATGATTTAGAAAATTATGATATTCTAAATTTCAATATCTTCGACACAAAATTGAATTTGGCATAGGTATAATAGGTAAAATAACTTACCTATCCCACTATACGCTCATCTAGTGTACATAGTCAGACTGATTTTTTTTATATCAACTTTTTCTTTCGTTTTTTGTAACTTTTCGATAAAAGATTGATTTTCGAAATAATCCCGTGAAACAAAATGTATAGCCAAAGTTATCTTGGCTGGCAGATTTGTACTAATTTTATCGAAATAAGCGGTTTTTAATCAATAATAACGAGCAAAAGAAATTACATACATTCATATTTTGGTTAATTTCGCAATTTTTCGATTTTCATGTCTTACACACACACACACTTGTACATTAGGTATATTTTGAAGATGTTGCAATCGAGGGACAACTGTATTTTTTTGTGGAAAGAGTAACCTAATGCTAAGGTACTTTAAAGCTTCCAAGTTTTTCATTTATAATAGTTTTTGTTGTTTTGTTTTTGTTAACCAAAGTCTCGGATTGGGGCCGACTAAATTTAGTCCAATTTAACCCTAATAAGACTTAAGTTTGCGCGTTCACCGCAAAAAAGACCCCCTTCGTCGTTTCTACTGAGTAGGGCGATGGCATACTTCACGCCGGCTCACCGTATGAAACTATATAAAGCCTAGGTTAGACCCCACATGGAGTACTGTTGTCATCTTTGGGCAGGCGCACCTCAATACCAGCTTATACCATTTGACCGCATTCAACATCGCGCAACTCGAATCGACGACGACCAAGTTCTTTCCAGCAAGCTTGATACACTTGCCATACGGAGAGATGTTAGTTCGCTGTGCATCTTTTACCGTATTTTCTATGGAGAGTGTTCCGAGGAATTGTTCGGACTAATACCTGCAGCTGAATTTCACTATCGAACTTCGCGCCTAAATTCAAATTTCCACCAGCACCATCTAGATGTTCCGAAGTCCACCACTGTGCGCTTTAAACGCAACTTCATCCCGCGCACTATTTCTTTTTGGAATCAGCTGCCGCCCTCGGTATTTCCGGACCAATATGACTTAGGGATCTTCAAGAAAAGAGCCTACTCTCATCTTAAAGGCCGGCAACGCAACTACAAAACCCCTGGTGTTGCAGATGTCTGTGGGCATCGGAAAACACCATCATCTCGATGACCCGACTGCTCGTTTACTCCCTGTACTATAAAAAAAAAGTTTTCATTTATAAAAATTTAAAAACAAAATGCAAGTTTCGGTTGTAACCCACTACTTTTACATCACAGTTCTTAATTTAAACGATGAAATTGTTAAAGATCTCCCACCTTACCCACTAGAAATGGTCAGACTGTTATTTTTTCAATGGCTAGAAACCATAAATCAGTTGCCGTCGAGTGTCCCTGACGGTGTCGAGAAGATTTAGGGCTCCCCGACTATCAGCGAAGTTAAAATCTCTGAAGAAAACTTGTTGTAAAAATACAAAAATACATTTTTAAAATATTCTTATACGGTTAGTATCTGTGCTGATGCAGTGCAGTAGAGATTTGTCTAAACACATCAATGTTTTGAATGATTAAAAAATATAATTTTATTTTTTATTAAATGAACATTTAAAATTTCAATTTTGTCAAAATTGTCAAACGAGTCCAAATTCGATTACTACCGAAGTAGTACGACCACCTTCAAGTTCCATCTTTTTTCATTTGCTTTGGAATGGGCAACGAACAAACATGCCATTGTCATTCGATTGACACATGCATCCAGAATTTCAGCTCAATAGGTAACCAGAAAGTAGATCAAATTGAATGACACAGCACACGGTCAAATGAGCTGCAGCGATTCATACAGCGCTAGTTTGTGATTGATATTTGCGAGCAATTAGTAGTAACAGTGACACCTGTCTATATGTGCATGTACTCACATAATCGCTGAAAGCGCAAAGAGCAATCGCAACTGCGATCACAGCTTCTGAATAGATAGCGATTGATTTCGCGGTGAATTGGGAATACAGTAAAAATGAGCGCAGAGGGCGGAAGAAAAATTAGGATACAGGAAAAGGCTAAAAAACTAGTGACTGACCTCGTTCCTTTGTTCTTGCGCCTTGTTGGAATGGCGCAGGCGCGATCTCGTTGAGAAGTAAGGGCAGAAGACGATACTCGTTCGTTACTCACGGCACAGATTTACACGTATATTATTTTAATTGATTATTGATGAGCTCAAATAATGAAAGGCTTTACACTTAATAACAAAGATGTATACGCAGAAGGAGCGGACAGTTAGCTAGTCAGGAGCCAAAAAAGACAGATGATATTCAAACATCAAAACAGTCAAAACTTGTCGCCAGTGATGATGCGTTTCTAGTATTGCGCTGTGGCGATAGATGTCGCTACAACGTCTCGAGTTTGGCGAAAACGTCCTGGGCGGGGCGGCAAATAATCTTGAGCTGAATCCACAGACAGCCTGGCTATCTTGAGCACTTCTGAGACATCCATATGCAGTGTCCAAATCCACCACTCGTATCACCCCATCCTTTCCGTCTGATGGGTCAGATGAGAGCGTGCTGAAAGGTCTGGATTTGAGTACCGCCTCGATTCGAGTTAAAAGAGTAGCAAATTCCTCAAAGGTAAGGTGCTTTTCACCTATTTCACGATAAATTAACTGTCTAGCTGATTTTACGGTTGTTTCATCGAGACCCCCAAACCAGAGTCCCTTGGGCGGATTCAACAACCAAGTAATGTGCTTGTGAGTAATCGTATCATTGTGCATTGTTGAGCTTTAGGAAGTTTTGAATTTCCATTAAACGATTTCTAGCGCCTACATAATTCGTATCGCAATCTGAGCGTATAAGAGTAGGAGAACCGCGTCAGGATACAAAAAGTTGTAACGTGAATATAAACGCGTCCGTGCTGAATGAGGATACCGGTTTCAAGTGAACCGCCATAGTTGCGAGACAAACGAACACGCAAAAATATGCTTTGATCAATTTTACATTTCGTAATGTACTGGATTTTACTAAAAACGGACCTGCAAAGTGCAAAGTCTGTCGAGCCTTGACTAAATACGGGCTGAGGTGTGACTCTGTCGGGAGGCAGGTCACCCATGAACTGAGCCGTTGGTTGTGCGCGACATCGAAAACATTTAATACATTTAAACACTCGGTGTCTAATAATACGACGTGCGGATCATAGACTTAATAAAAAGGTGCGGATAATATTCAATACTGTTGGCGGAGTATTGCGTGCAGAGTGTCAGCGCTAGGGAGCCAGTGTGTTTTGTAATAGTGGTCTATGAGTAGGTCCACAAGTGGGCTAGAGCTGGGTAAGACGAGTGAGTGCTGAGACTCATACCTAATTGAAGCCTGAGAGAGACGGCCACCGACTCTCAAGAGGCCGTCTTTAAAAATGAGGAAAGGCGCTGAAGTCTAGTAGTACATAATTTATTATTTTTAATACGATGCATATTCTCTGCTAACTCATTATTCTGTACAGAGCGTACCAAAACATAAGGGCGTCCCTACGCTCTGCGACTGAAAACGGACCCATTGTGCCTACAATTAAATATGAAGCGCCTTATACAAGCGGTAACACCTACTAACTTATCTAGTGAGCTGAATCGTGTGAGCAAATCAAAGTCTATGTCTGGGATCGTGATATGAGCTTGTACCTTTTAGGGCTTAAGGCCTGGTAGTGCGTGATGACCTAACGCTGGAGGCATTCTTCATAATGTTTATAAAGTACTTTAATTTAATAAATAAGATTTGATGAAGTTTCTGTGTCTTTTGCAAGTGTTGCAAATGTAGACAGAGAATTCTTTTCTCTGTCTACGCAAATTCTACATAAATAGTTACCTTAGTTACAATGTCATAACATGTCGTATGATATTTAGTTTTTAATTACAAAAATGTTTCACTGCGAATGAATATCGATCTTCGGGGGTATACTTGTCTTTATAAATAAATGAACGTTTGTCTGTATGTTGTTTATAGAATCGCAAACAATACATTTTATCAAAGTCGTTGTGCATGAGCCTACGAAAGTTTCTGAGTTGGTACGACCAATTTTCGACAGATGGCGCCTCGCGTAGCAACGCACGCAGGGTGCAGCTAGTGCTTAATAAAAACAACAGAGTTGTTAAAGATTCTAATTTGAAAGTATAAAAGGTTAATAAATTTTAGTAACGCTCAGGGGAAAATATCACGAGCTCTCTGAGGGAGGGAAAATAACATTTTGATCACTAACCAGGCGTAGACATTATACAGATGCGCTGCCCTGTTCTTCCATAAACCACCGGAAACACACATACCACACGAAACGCGACAGCACTGCATTTTACGCCGTTTCCTCCTGGTGCCGTCCAATTCGGATGCAGTGCCTCTTAATATATTAACTAGACAAGTAAACGTACCAATCAGCGTCAGCGAGCTGAAGACGGTCTGCTCGTCGGCCACAGAGCAGTTCCATCGGCGGTGCCTGAACTGGAATTGGCACTCGTCGATACCGCGCTTCACTCCAGCGCCCACTGCCGGCATGTGATCCTGGTGGTGGCGACAGACCCGTCGCTGGCCACGGGTGAGGCCGACCAGCTTGGAGCACAAACTACGGCGCTCGGAGAACACGTTCGTCTGATTCCATTTCTCGAATTCGAGAAGGCCGAGGTTACTGCAACAAAATTATTGTGTATGCATTCAGGGCAAATGATCTGAGACATTTGGTGATTACCGAAGAATTGCCAATATAGCGGACAACTTAGTTTTTTTATCCTATAAATATGGGTATATGAAAAGGCTTGTTAAGAGGGAACCTGACGCTAAATGAGACTTTTCATTGATTCATATCTCAGAAATTATAAGGTCTAGGAGATTCAAATTTTTAAACAAGGTACTTCAGTTCATCAAAAATAAATGCTCAATCGTAAAAACACGATTACTGAAAAAAATCTCGATTGTTTTATTTTTTAAAAAATACTTATTTTCATAAAATTTTGACTTATATGATTGATCTGATGATTTTTATTATCCTTTAATATGTGATGAACAATTTAAAATCAAAAATTTGCCCCAGAACACTTTTTTCTAATCACTATAATTTATTATTAATAAATTTTTATACTTTTATTATGAAATTAATATGCGCTTCCATTGCCTCGAGAATATTAGATATGACATTAGTAAGCCTCCCTGGTTATAAGTATATTATCTATGAGTAAGCCTTTGGCTTTCCTACAGAGCGGACCTATGCGCGATTTTGTTGTCACCGTCGTAATTCGATTTTTAGTTTTTCAACTACTAGTGATGCGCCATGATAAATTTTTGTATGAATTAAATTTATGAGGTGTATTTGTATTATGTATATGATAAGGAATATTTTATTATGTAATTACTGTTATAAGGTATGAAAAATTATTGTGATAACATAATATTATGCCAGAATTATTGTATAGATACGGTATTACTATTGCTGTATTGCAGCCGAATTGGGTTGGCACTATAATAATTTATATAAGTCACTTCTATGGAGGGAGGACGGGTAAAGAACAATACGTTTGTATAATAATTATCTACAATCAATGGGCCACAGGAAACTTACACACATTTTTCTTGCATATAATATTTTCATGACTACTGACACTCATAGTCATTTGCATAGAGGTTATACAGAGGTGATGGTTTTGTCTTCCTCCGTCCTCAATGGGCTACCGGAAACTTACACATCTATACTAATATTGTAAAGCGGAAATATTTGTTTGTGAGTGAGTGTGTGTTTTTGTATGTAACGAATAGGCTCCGAAAGTACTGGACCGATTTCAAAAATTCTTTGAGCATTTGAATGCTACATTATCACAGATTACTATAGGTTTTTTCCGGGAACATGCTTCATTTCCATGGGAAAACGGGTAAACTTCTGTCAATTACTTAACGCCTCATATATATGTGTATCTCGACATATATATGTGTGTTTTATGTATGTCCTTTCTAGAATCGCAATGCACAATGCATTTGAGAATGTGATGATCTTTAGTAATGTTGTTCTGAAAGCGCCCACGAAGGTTTTTACGTTGGTATTATCAATTTTCGACAGATGGCGCCACTGTAATTCCAATTAATTTTATATATTGCTATGATAGTCCATGCTGACGTATTTGTTGGTGGCATAGGAAAGCGCGCACGGCACAGCTAGTACAAAATATACAGAAATCTTGTATCACGGTGTTTTCCGCGATGGACCCGGAAACCACTGAACCGATTTCGATGATATATGGTTTGCAGGATTAATTTAATCCAATTTCAAACATAAGCAACATTTTATTTCGATTGCCATGATATTTTTGTTGTGTACGGCAACGCGTGGCTCGGTCAAATAGTATAAATATAAAACGTAAAAAAGGTACGAAGAATAATAGAAATATATAGTCGTAGGTGAACAACCGATGAAAGTAATCATGTGAAGAGAAAATATATCTACAGTTGAAAATCATGTCCCTCTTGACGCAGTCGGTAAATAGTCCATTTAAAAGTTACATTTACGGTTGAGTTTCTCAGAGGACGCAATTTAATTTTTTTAATATGTAGAGGGTGGTCAATAGAAGCTTAACTTCACTGCACGTGGTGAAATATGTAGCACAAATAGAAGAGTACGTAGAAGGGAATCGACAGCTGTGCTACGTAGGACAAATAATAACATTAATAGCAAGCCTTTTCTAGCACTTAGGCCTTTTATACCTCCTTATGGTTCTAAGTTTTTTATTTGATAATTGGCGATAAAAACTAATAGAAACAAAATTGTAGAGAATTTAATTTTCTACGTTTAATTTTTGATAAAAATTTCTGCAGAATTGCTAGTTTACGAGATAAAGCGCGAAACCCCTTTACACCCCGTTTTCCAAGATGGTGGCCGAGGGACAAGAGTAGACCCCATAAACTTAAACTTAAGCTTCTATTGACCTAAAAAAGTACCCTACGTAAGGCCTAAAAAAAATAACATTTATTGTAATTACTTTACGGGTTTTAACACTATAAAATATTAAAGATCAATTGATATTTTATCGTATTAAAACCCGTAAAGTAATTACAATAAGTGTAACAAACGCGAAATTCTCAAAAAAAATTACATTTCAATGGACTAAAATGCGTTGTAAATAAATATTAGTATACGAGGCGTGCATCATCTAATTGGCTTTGTCACAGCACTGCCTGTGTCAACGCGCGTAGACTGTCAGAGGGGCGGCGGCTGGCGGGAGGCGCGGTAGAAATGCGATTTTTATTTGACGTCAGGTGCCCTCTTAAGTAGAATACAGTGTGCACTATACAAAATAAAAATCCAAGACGGAAGCAGCTACAAAAGATAATATAATGCAGTTATCTTTTCAATTCTATCAATATAATTATTTATATTATATCAAATTACTAAAAATATACGTATAGCTTAAAAAGCTGTTTATTCTTTTTTTATAAATTTGATTTAATATGTACTTCTTTTGTTTTGAAATCAATTCTTTTGAAAGAAAAAGATATTTAGCAAATTATTTATAACTTCATATCAAATGCTGAATTATGTGACATTGAGGTATGCTATCACATATACACTTTTTTGCTTATTTCTTACTCTAGAGGACTATCACCGGCATGGGAGTCCGAAGGGGGAAGTCAGGGCAGTTGCCCCGGCCCAGGCAGTTTGGAGGTCATATTTTTATCTGAACAGGGTAGGTTGACACGGTTTTATAACGGTAGCATTAGCAGCAACATTTTCAACTTTGTGGGTTTTTACAATTTCGGCTAGTGCTAATTATTATAATCAAAACAAAGACAAGATTAGTTTCTTTCCATTCCTTCTTCTTATATTTTATAATGTATGGTGTAGTTCTTTTTTTTTTGGTAACGCAGGGGAAGGAATACCTTTACGTACGCTACCCAGTAGCACTGGTGGCTCAAGCTGGTAAAGTGTCGGGCTCGGCAATAATTGGAGGCCCTGGATCTACAAGCAACGTGGTCTCTCCAGCTGCCTTGGTGAAAAGGCAAGACTTCTCCTTCTTGGGGACTGTCCGGCTGTAGTCCCTTCTGCAACGATGGAACCGTGCAATGGGGTCAGGTTCACATCCATTGCATGAGTACCTAGCGTATGCCGAACCTCAACTAAAAGCGCACTATTCGTCTTTTATTTCTCACTTTTATTGTTTAGTCTCTAAGTTATTGTGTGTGTCTTTTGTGTTGTGCTCAAATAAATGTTATCTTCCTTTCATCATGACCCCTGGTCCCAATACTCCAACGGAGCATGCCAAGCTAGTCGTCCTAATCCACTCCATCATCTGCTGATTCGGAGGGACGTGTGGAGGACCTCCCAGCTGAGCTGCTCAGTCTGGCCTCTCCCCCCACGCCTATCAGGTGTGGGTAGTCCTGTTGGGATAGCCGTGGGTATCATAGAGACACCCCTCCTGTATAGTCCTGAGCTATATTAATCTATACTAATATAAAGAGGAAAGATTTACCCTCCTCCCAGGCTACTTCTGTACAAAAATAAACATTTATTTTTGTACAGAAGTAGCCTGGGCTGAGGGTAAATCTTTCCTCTTTCTTAATAAATTTTGTATTGTACATAATATAATAAATTTGGATTATATTATATACAATATATTTGTATTTTAGTCGTTTACTATAAGTTAATAAAGAAGTGTTTCAGATTTTTTTGAAAGTTTATGATACAAAGATTGTAAGGGACTTATCATTTTCAAGATATGTGGGAATCGGAAAATTGGTAAATATACTCTTTGTTGCAAATCTATATATTATACAGGGTGTGGCGTAAAAACTAGATATATCGGAACCGGTCGATGCCCCCTCTTGTGGGCTATTCGAAAAAAATATTTTTATTTTTTTTAGTTTGAAAAAAAAAGTGGGATAAATAACATTTTTTCAAAATTAAGCGACACTTTTCTCACAAATTTTGCTATAGTAGTCACAAATTTTGGAATTTTTGTATTTTGTTTTTTTATTATGCAGCTAATTAATTATATCATTGATAACAATAAAGACATTTTCTTAGGTTACATCAAAATTTAAAAAATAAAATAAAAATGGTAAAAATAAATCTTTGATTATTTGATTTACTAACTTTGTAGGTCACTTGGCAAAAAAAAGTCTATGATAGTAAGCTTGCCCATTGCTTTAAAAACATGCATAGTTATTGCAGATTCTAAAAAGGTATAATACATGTTACATTTATGTCGACATCTTTAAAAAATATCAATTCAAGTTCTCGATGACCATAATTTCTTAATTGAGTAAACAAAGGAACAAAATACAAAGGCGTTCTTATCTAGGTATTACGGGTTGATCCTTTGTTGAATGTGTAAGAGCAGGTAGTCCCTATTATTAAGTCAATCAGCTATTTAGAAAACGACCTTGTTACCACAACTTATTGTCGTATATCCCATGTCAAGACTTAAGGGTTATCTTTAGATAAAGACAAAGCATTTTGGGGTAAAAACTGCTTCTGCAACAGAGATGGGTAATGCAATTTATTTCTCATGTAAGTAAATTAGTTTAAGTACCAAGTTAGTGTTCTTTAGACAATCGTCTCTTGCGTATACCTCACTGTACCTCCACGTGTTTGGTTTATTTAAAAGGTGAATTTAGCTTTCGTACTACGGACTCAGTTTTTGCTTACGATTTGGACATTTAGTGATATTACTCTCTCTCTACTTCTACGCTTACGCTACCACGTACTGTTAAACATGCCACGCCATACGTGCACCACGATCGAGTATGCAAACATGCATCTCATTTACGGGCTCTGTAACTGTAATGCAATGATCGAGGTGTACGTACGGCGTGGCAAGTTTAACAGTACGTGGTAGCGTAAGAGTATTAAATAATATCACTAAATGTCCAAATCGTAAGCAAAAACTGAGTCCGTAGTAGAAAGCCAAATTCACCTTTTAAATAAACTAAACACGTGGAGGAACAGAGAGGTATGCGCCAGAGACGATTGTCTAAAGAACACTAACTGGGTACTTAAACTGAATTACTTACATAAGAAATAAATTGCATTACCCATCTCTGTTGCACAAGCAGTGTTTACCCCAAAATGCTTCGTCTTTATCTAAAGATAACCCTTGAGTCTTGATTGGGATATACGACAATAAGTTGTGGTAATAAGGTCGTGATCTAAATCGCTGATTGACTTATCAATAGAGACTACCTGCTCTTACGCATTCAACAAAGGATCAACCCGTAATACCTAGATAAGAACGCCTTTGTATTATATTCCCTTGTTTACTCAATTAAGAAATTATGGTCAACGAGAACTTGATTTGATATTTTTTAAAGATATCGACATAAATGTAATATGTATTATACCTTTTTAGAATCTGCAATAACTATGCATGTTTTTAAAGCAATGGGCAAGCTTACTATCATAGACTTTTTTTTTGTCAAGTGACATACAAAGTTAGTAAATCAAATAATCAAAGATTTATTGTTACCATTTTTCTTTTATTTTTTAAATTTTGATGCAATCTAAGAAAATCTCTTTATTGTTATCAATAAAATAATTAATTAGCTGCATAATAAAAAAAACAAAATACAAAAATTCCAAAATTTGTGACTACTATAGCAAAATTAGTGAGTAAGAGTCGCTTAATTTTGAAAAAATGTTATTTATCCCACTTTTTTTTTTCAAACTAAAAAAAAATTAAAATATTTTTTTCGAATAGCCCACAAGAGGGGGCATCGACCGGTTCCGGTATATCCATTTTTTACGCCACACCCTGTATATACTTATAGAGGAAGTGGGAAAGGTTAGCCGAAGATCGAGGCCAGTGGCGTGCTATGGGAGAGGCCGCCGTCCAACAGTGGACTGCAATAGGCTGATGATGATGATGATGATGATATATATATATAATATCATCATCATACAAAATTTTTTGTGTGTGTTGAAGGGAATTTTAGAATAAAGGATAAGTCCAGCAGATCGCGCTGCAGTCGGGCAGCTAGTAAAAATATAATTTTCAAGATTTTTTCCATAGTACCCTCCAATCCCTAAAAACTATGGGGTGAAAATTTATATGGGATTTTCGATCCTTTCTTAGTTAGAGACATAAAAATTGACACCCAGTCTCTCTGCTAGGAATAAAAAATAATACAAAATCACCCCTAAACTATTAATTAACAAGTTAAAATTAAATAGACATTTTTCAAAGTATAGACGTGAATAATATTAATAGTTAGTACTCCACATATAGACGAGTCTTTCCACGAGACGTAAAAAGTAAATTCATAAAAAATAAAATAACTAGCCAAGAGCGAGTCGGACTCGCTTATGAAGGGTTCCACAGCAGCAAAAAAGTTTTTTTTAAAGATGGCTCCAATGACATTGATTCCTTTAATAGACGTTTTGCTACATCAGCGCTTACATTGTCTGACTCCAATAAATCAGCTTACTTACGATTGCTGTCGCAACGTAGTCCTCCTTCGTACGACCCTTTTTTTTGACTACCATCAAGTTTTTCAGCATCAAGTTTAGCTCTTTTATCCATAACTACTATAGCATTTGGTTACGACGCTCTAAGTAGAGACATGCTATTGCCGGTTGCTGTTTTATTGTCTCCTGTCATTACCCACATTTTTAATTTTTCTCTCTCTTCTGATGAATTTCCTTCTGAATGGAAGAAGGCTTATGTTATTTCTCTCCCTAAAATTTCTAATCCTACTTCTCCTTGTTATTTCCGACCTATTTCTATCTTGATGAATTTTTTTGAAAGGATTGCCTTCAAAAAATTTAGAACAAGCGATTTTAAAGCAATGTACTTTGTTTTTTCACGACAATGAGCTTATAAGTCTGTACCAGTCAGGCATTCGTAAATTTCATAGTACCACTATTACACTACTGAAAGTAACAGAGTAAATACGATTAGCTGGATCACAGGATGCTTGCAATTCTTGTTTTGTTGGACTTCAGCAGTGCTTTTAACTCAGCGGATTACGATATCTTACTATGCATATTTAGTTCAATTGGAATATCGCAATTTGTGTATCCAATGCCCAGAATCTTTACATTGTATCCCAAAATGGAAAGACATATATTGCGATATCTCATCTTCTTTATGTTTTATATTCAGTATCAAGAACGTAGTTCCTCTGTGTGACCCCAAAGTTGATGCGAGCAAAGCCGCGAGCATAATCGAGCGAGTATACGTATAAAGAGAATAGATGCTTGTTTGTATCCAGCTCTAAGCTCCAAAAGTACTATGCAGGTTTTAACCATTTTTTCCAATGAATTACAAGTAAATTAATTATCAGGAAGTAACGTAAGCTATATTTTATTATGTAGATATAAAATTAATCACATGTAGAAAATGCTTTTGGCTGTGCTAAGATTGTACGTAAGGAGTCGATTCTATTCTCTGGTCTTGGTTTGAGTCTTGGCCTCCGAAATCAGAGTTATCCACCTAGCACGACCTTACGCAATTTCCCGCCAATTGTTGGCTTGGATCTCACGTGAGTATGCTTCCACCAAGACATTCAGTAATCATCTTTAGCGTGTTATTTAATAGGGAACACATGACGAGAATGTCACGGTATAATTGCAGATAATTAAAAGAAGCGGTAAAAATAGGCGGCGGTAAATCAATTTGAGATATAAACAGATATACAATGTGCAAAAAGGATCGATGAGAAATACGTAGGTAAATATGTTATTTATAAAAACAACACTTTGTACACAGTAAATAATTATTACGGGCGTCCACGTTGTTAATCCACAAAAGACGCAGACTGGGAGGTCACTTATAAAGAAATTGATATACAGGAACTTCATAGATTTATGAAGTTCCGGTGTAGCGAGACTCTCATATTGGAGCCTATTTTTAGGCGATAGGTTATAGTTTACCCACCTATGATATATTATATAGATATATCATAAGTGGTAAACATGAAGTCGCTTCACCTGATGTTCACCAACGCCTGACCATGAGGGCTGTGACCTAGAGGTGAGAACACACTTAATTGTATATCAATTCGCACAATGTGTTTTTTCTATAAGAAGAAGTCTACAGCCTTTATTATAAGTGTTTATAAAACTGTGAATATGGTGTTTTTTTATTTGCCCTTATAAAATCACATATCATGGCGTGGCATATTTGCACAGTAATTGTTTGTGCGGTGTTTGATTGGAAATAGTATATTTTTGAAATAGGTTTGCAGTGCTAATATTTATTTTATCTACACTAATGTTGTAACATTCTACTTATGTTACCAATACTTGACTTATAATGACTACTGTTATACACTCAGACAACAAAAAACTCAATTTAAGCAATTTGACATGATGTTATAATATCCAAATCGATATCGTAAAATCTCATTATAACACTGTGTGAGAGCGAGAGAGAGAGAGTGAGGGGTGAGAGAGCCTTATTTCAAAATCTTAAGAGCGCGCGTTCGCTCCTGATTGGCCCTGCGCGCTGCAGCTGCGCTCTCATTGGTTCAATGCCTGCTTGGAAAGGATTTGTGAGAAAGAGACAAAGCTCTACAAAAAAATTAAGGCAAAAATGAATGAAATGAGAGGGAGAGAAAAATGGTGAGAGAGACGTATTTCAAAATCCTTAACAGCGCGCACTCGCTCCTGATTGGCCCAGCGTGTGCTGCAGCTGCGCTCTCATTGGTTAGATTTTGATGGCGACAAATTTACTGCACTGCACAATGTTTTATTAATTGATTAATTCTATTAGTCAGTATTAGCGAAAATCAAATAGTTTTAGAATTAATATTATAAAATAAATACATATTATTATATAAAAGTTGAACAGACGAGATACTGTAAAGTTAAATATTACAAAATATTGATATATTGTATTAGAGTAAACAACAAAGTTTTGTGTTTAATATTAAGTATAACAACTTGAATATGTTTTAGCAAGTTTTAGTGTTAATACCGGTGTGGACAAGTGTTATTAAGATAATCTTAATGTTTGTACCATAACTTAATCAAGTATTTGTGTCCTGTGGAAGAGCGGAGAATCCCACTACAGGTGTTTATTTACTTAAAGGGTTTTCTCCAAACATTGTACTAGGCATTTAAGTTTTGCTCAAAGAAATAAATAACTTATTATTATTGTTATTATTAGTGAAGATAAAGTAGTGTATGCAACTGCATATAACACGGGTATTAAAACACTTGTTTAACTATTTTGAAACTCGCTTTCGCTCGTTTCAAAAAATCCACTCGTTTTTAATACCCTTCATTATATGACAGTTGCATAAACTACTATTACGTTTGAATTTTAACGTGATTGATATGTTTTAGTGTGCAGAATGGGACAGCCCTTTACCGACGCCAGAGGCTCCTCCGTACTCGCCGCTGTTTTCGAGAGGACAGGACTCTCCGAGGCGGATCTCCGACTCGCTCAAGATCTCCGCTGCATCCTGAGTCATCTGAATCGTAAGTTGTACTTAATTAAATATAAAGAAGTGTTAGCTTAGATCAATATTTCTTCATAATAATTTCGTTGATCCATTTACAAAATTTACCTTTTACAAAATTTTATATAAAATCTGTTCAGTTCGTTTTGAGCATTAAATTTTATGTACACTTTTATTAATATTAGGTAGTACAGTAGGATATTTATGTGATTATAAAGAAAACGGATACAAATATGTTTTCCAGGTTCACTTTTTTAAATAATATTTATTTTTCTAGGGCACCGGGAGTGGTCGTAAGAATTTACGATCACGATGGCGTGCCGCTAGATGGCAAAGGCCAGGAAGACGGAGAGTTCTACACGCCGGATGCCCACGCCATATTTGAGTTACTCCACTCCGCTAGAGATAGTGTGAGTGATGATATGGGAGAAAGAGGGAGGCCTGGACGGAGTGGACGAAGGGGTGGAAGGATAGAAGATCGGAGTGGACGAGGGAGGAATGCACGTGGGCGTGGGCAGAATAGGGTTCGCAGGGGAGGTCATCAGTGGCTAGTGGGTGACCCACTTCGTGAAATTTGGACGACGGACGATGACCTCCCACCAGAATTGGTAAGTTTGGTGAGGGATGTTATGAGGAATAGGGAGAGGAGAATGCAAGATGCAAACGAAGCTGAAAGGATCAGGCGTGAGAGTAGGAATGTAGTCGACAATGAAGATGATGACGAAGAAGAATTCTTCGACGCTAGTGGGGATTTTGAATGGCATTCTATGGAGTCATTTGAGAACAACGAGGAGGTATTTGTACTTGAGCGTACTGGTATCACTCAGATACATGATACGGCCTATGGAGTTTTTCATTCCTTTTGGAACGATGATATTCTGAGTCTTGCATTTGAGACGTTCCAGTTGAACCAGAAAAAAAAAATTGGAATAATATCAGCAAGTTTCCGGTCAGAGTGGTATGACACCACAATACATGAAATTTTGTGCCTATTTTCGTTCTGAATGATGCACCATTCCTCTGATCCTCTTTTGAAGACGGCAGTTTTCAGGAAGATTTTTAGCCGAAGGCGGTATGAGAATTTATCTAGAGCTCTCCTTTTTATAGAAGCCGGTATCCCAGCAGGTGTGGATGATCGCTTATACCGCTTACGGCCTATAATTGCTCACCTTAATGTCAAGGTTTAGCTTAATTAAGTATTAAATAAAGATATATGCATCGACGAGAGCTTGACGCTGTGGAAAGGGAGGCGAGACTTTAAAATATAGTACATCCGGTCCAAAGTAGCGAAGTTCGGAATTAAAACCTTCGAACTATGTGAGAGTACGACTGACTGCATATGGTTCTTCCTCGTTTTTGGACTAAATACAGGCACCGGGTGTGCTTAAAAGCACAGCCGTAGTAAAGTACCTAATGGGTTCTTTGCTTAATAAGGGGTACCGTCTGTTCATAGATAATTGGTATAATTCGCCGCTTTTAGCTCGTTTCCTTAAACGCCACGGTAACGACTGCGTCGGCACTGTAAGACCTTCTCGCCGAAACGTTCCCATTCTAGTAAAAAAGGCTCCATTCAGAAGGGGGGAGAATATTGCCAGACATTCTGGCGATGTCTCTGTCTTATCATGGCAAGACAAAAAACGTAACTCATCTAAAGGTAAAGTCCATCATCATTTGTCATTTCGCCTTCAACTTGTAGATTCCATACTCACACACCATCTTCCACACTGTCTCTCACACCGTAAAATCTTTTCATCCAATAGAATCCATCAACTTGAACATGGCAGATTGAACCCTTGTGCACATTGGCCTACTTTGCTGAGTATACCAGAAAGTAGTCCATCATCATCATCATCAAAAGGCGGCAATTACAGAAGACATTGTGTTGTTTGCCTTCGAGAGGGTAGGAAAAATATAAGTACTACTTTCTGTTGTGAGACTTGCCAAGTGCCATTGTGTATAGGGGCAAAGAACTGTTTCAAATATTATACATCATAATCATACTTTCCTTTCATGTACCAATGTTATTCATGTAAAAGGAATCATGAATCTAACTTCACCATTTTACCAACTTTAACTACTCCATGATACGCGACAGGCGACACTTCGTGCAGCACTCGAACATTCTACCATTCTTTTCGTGCTCCGCAATACGCGACAGGCGACACTTCATACATCACTCCAATTGTTTTCTTGCTTCATGATACGCGACAGGCGACACTTCATAAAGCACTCCAATTTTTTTCTTGCTTCATGACACGCGAGAGGCGACACTTCATACAGCACTCCAATTTTTTTCTTGCTTCATGACACGGAGAGGCGACACTTCATACAGCACTCCAATTTTTTTCTTGCTTCATGACACACGAAAGGCGACACTTCATACAACACTCCAAGTTTTTTCTTGCTTCATGATACGCGACAGACGACACTTCATACATCACTCCAATTTTTTTCTTGCTTCTTGATACGCGACAGGCGACACTTCATACATCACTCCAATTTTTTTCTTGCTTCATGACACGCGAGAGGCGACACTTCATACAGCACTCCAAGTTTTTTCTTGCTTCATGACACGCGAGAGGCGACACTTCATAAAGCACTCAAACGGACTGCCATTTTTCTCGTGCTCCATGATACGCGACAGACGAGACTTAACACAAGTTCCCTTCTAGTTGTGTGAAAGGTATTTTGTGAGAGTAGTGCGAGTAGGGTGCGTTTTTTTTATTTTTTTATCAATTTAGCCAAAATGTGTGTAAATAAAACAATTAGATCTGATTTTTTTGCAGTTTGTAACTCACAGGAAATTTAGTCCAATACTCAGATTGTTTTTTGAAGTTCATGTTTTCGTACGATTGTTATATTTTAATTGTATTTATTAATTTGTGAATGAAGGTTCAATGAAAATGATCAGATGAAGATGAAATGTTGTAAATAAAACAATTACCTACATCAGATTTTTTTGCAGTTTGTTACTCAGGGGGAATTTAGCCAATATTCAGATTGTTTTTCGAAGTTCATGTTTTCAAACGATTGTATTTATTAATTTGTGAATTAAGGTGCAACTTAAGCCTACAGCGCATAGTGGCCCACATATGGCACATACCAAAAAAGCCTTCATATTTCAATACTTGAATTAAGTGGCGTCATATAATATAAAATAAACTTACTATGGAGGATTGATTAATAAATTTAGTAAAAACATTTTTAATTAGATGTCTTTTAATTAATATTTTTAACATTTTTATCAAAACCGACGGTATTTTTAAAGTGATCAACAAGTGGCGTATTAGAAAAACAAAAAACCTTATAAATTAGAATAGTTTGGATACGAAATAATTAATTGAGGTAAGTGTATGTTTCTATTTATTATTTTACTTTTTATTTTATACTTACATAAATAAACAGTAGGTACATAAAAATACAACGTTTTTATATGTGACAGATGTGGCACATTGTGCAATGAGTTTCCTCAAAATAAGGTGGGTGGACCATGGAAGGCCACTCTAACGAGTAAATACTTTTTATTCGTTTATTTACTGGATAAATGAAGGAAACGAGTTATTAAGTAGTACTTTGTTTTATTATGCACCATGCAAATGACTTTTTTTTACCTAACTTTCATCACTTTATTTATTAAACTCTGATTTTATAAAGCTATTCCAAATGGCCTTGCAAGGAACACGGCTCCAAACAAGGCCAATATTAAACATCAATCGTTAAACTTAAAATTAGAGTTGTAATAAAAAATATATCCGCTTTTACTAAAATAACATAATAAGCTCTATCACTTATGCGAAACATTAAATGCTCAGTATATTTGAATCATCTATAAAAAACTCAACGAACATTACTTGAACACCATTGTATAACTAAGAATATATTGATGGAAATTACTTGAAAATAGTAGTAATGAGTATTATATTGGCATTAAATAACTTCCCAACGTTTTATAATGAAATTAAAAACTTTTTTTTTACATAGAATGGCCTACTTTTGGGTCCGTTCTTTGTAAGGCCAAAATGTTCCCAAATCGGCCAAACTAACTATTACGACTTTTTCAAATTAATTATAGTAAAATAATAGAAACCACAGACTAAATTAATAATTTTGTAAATAAAAAGTAATTGTTCATATGTTCATAGTTTGTAAATGTTCCTTGTAAGACCTATGTACCCTAGCAAGGCCAACCGTGAAATTTTTGATTGGCCTTATAAGGAACCGCTGGCTTTCCTAAGAAAACTACCAATATTTTAACTTAAATTGGAGCAAAACTATGTTTTTTTTCTTTTAGTACCATAAACATATCCTGATACGACAATTCACAGTAAAAAAATATGAGATAATAATAGGTAATTGACTAAAAATCTACGTTTTGCTATGCGCGAGAATAACAATTGTAGCGTTGACGAACGTAGTCTACGAAACGTAACATCGCACAGCCACAATAGCGGCGCCATCGACTTGTCGCCGCGTTTGTGGACTCGACTTTGATGGATCTTAGTGCGTAGTAGAAGGAATATGTCTTTACATGTCAATAACTATGATTTTTTAATAGTTGGCCTTCAAAGGAGCATGGCCTTCTATGGTCCACCCACCTTATATGTATGGCTTGTAGGTGAGCCGAAAGAAAAGTTTGAACTCATGATGATGATGATGCATTTAACACTTTCTTGAAATACCTTCCGGCAGTGAAGAAGACCTGGAACTGTATGATGTGGACAGCGATGAGGACTTGGTCAGAATCCAGTGTTTGGTGATAAACGAAATAGAAATTTGCTCCGAAGTACTACAGGATAACTTTTTCGATGAACAATAGCATACCTAGTCCAAGATCAAGCAGCAGTATGTCGTCAACTTAGCCGGCAAGCAGTACTTCCAATATAACCAACTTTATACCACAACCAAGTACTTCTATGCTGGCATATCCTAGATCCTGCCAAGTAGCATTACGATCCCAACCAGTACCGATTCCCCGCATCATTTCACCTTCCCCACAGTCTGTCGGACCCTGCATGCCTTCCAGGCTAATATCTAAGAAGAGAGATGACGTATGAAGGTAGATAGACTTTCAGCCACCTTTCTTTTCTTTTTTTTTTGTTGACGCAGGGGTAAATGTACGTATGATACCTAGCAGCCCCTTGACCTATGTCGGACTCGACATTTGGAAGTGCGATACCGACTAAACCCCTGCTGTAGGTGCCTTCAGCCCCTATAATCGGAAGGTCTTGTATCCGCAGGCAACTGGATCCCTCCTGTAAGGACAGGCTGGCCTCGACGAAAAGGCCAGACTTCGCCTCATTGGGGACTGTCCGGCCGCCTCTGAACAGTCCCTACTACGTCTTCGGAACCGTGCAGTGGGGTCAGATTCCCAACTTGATCCCTGACCCCAGTACTCCGAAGGAGTATGTCACCAATGCGTGCGTATCGGATCCATCAGTCGTCCCAATCCACGCCGGCACCTGCTGATTTAGAGGGACGGGTGGAGGACTCCTCAGCTGAGCTGCTCTTAGTCTGGCCTTTCCTCGCTAAGCCTGTCTGGTATGGGCAGCCCTGTCCGGCATAGCCTTGGGAAATCTACTAAATACATCATTTAGAAGAATTGCTCAAAGCCAGTTTTGGTTATAAAAACGCTTGTTATGGTTATGGATTTTTATGTTTCTTTTTTCTCAATAGTAGGAACGAACTTTTCTTGCTAAGTTTATATTTTAAAAAATACAGATACTTTAATTGTAAGGTCCATAAGCAATAGCTGAATTAAATAGTATTATACTACATATTATTTTTATAAATAAATTTCGAATATTGTCAGATTTTTCATTTCTACCTGTTTCTTATACATAGTACAGATTTACCATATATTGCATGATGTGCCAGATATGGGCCATACCGAAAAACTTGCATATGTATGTTTCTGTTGAGTTGGGATTTTTTTCAATATTTTTCCCAGAAATATTACTGTATTTTTTCTACCTAATATATTTTTTAAAGCCCAAAAGAAAAACCATGCACTGTAGGGTTAGATGACGAGATGATGATGAAATAATGTAAATAAATCAATTACATTTAAATTGACGTGTTTCTATTTTCTTGTGTTTCAATACCTTACAAAAAATAAGATGTATCGATAAACTATAAAATGATAACGGAACATCCCTAGTTCTCATGCCGACGATGACGTAACGACCTTGTGATTTTATAAACATCCTCGCGATCGCTAAAATGTTTACGTTTTTGAATAGAGTAAGTCCTTGTTATTTATATTATAAGAGACATTGCATTTAGTTCTTGTAATCCAGTAAATAATATAGTTTTTAAACTTTGGTCATGTAAAACAGCCATACTTTATTTGTAACTAGCATTAATTTTCATACAAATATCAAAGTAAATTTATTCATCAGTAATTAATCGTTTACAGGATGATAAAATGAGGTTTTATTAATTTATTTATTATAGATCGCTAACAAGGCACACAATGAATACATTATTTTATAAATTAAATTAAATATGAAAGCATACAAGATAAATGGTGCCTCAATTATAGGCATCACAACATTCACCAGAGAAGACAATGCATACCTATTCATATCTTAAAAAAAATATTAATTTTACATATATTGTTTGATTGTCATATAAAATAATAATTATATTAATTAGTACTAACTTATTAAATACTTTAAATTTCTATTTTTTTGATTACATTTTTTGAAATAGCTGAAAACATGTCATAAAGTGGACAGAATCTGTTTTTATTGCAGAGTAATATCTTTTTTTGTGAAGGACGAAATCGGTCGGCCATTTTGGCGCCAATCGCAAGCGTCAAATCTTTTTTTCATTTCGAGAAGGCTCAAATGAATTAATTTAGTCTCGTTGCCTCAGAAGAGTTATCTGATGAACCACTTCACGTCACACAAGTCACTCTGAAGAAACACATACAGTCTGTGACTGACAATAGAGTATCATAAATAATATTTTGATTTTTAATAGTATCTGCCGAAAATAGTTACAGTAAAATCAAAACCGTTGCCTCTTTGGCTCATCAGATAGATTTTAACGGAGCGCTGTCCAATGCCACCGGATGCAATACTAGGAAAGCCGCCGCTGTCATCCCGTACGTTGTCTCTGACGTAAATAGCCCTTATGTATGCGAAATTAATATTTCCTGGCTCCGGAAACTCTAGGGTGGTGGTCCGCACTATCAACGGGAATCCATACTTGTATTCGTTGACTTTGTATATGACCACGTCGCCAGGGGAGGCCTGGCCCCGTACCAGGTCATGGCTCTGGCAGGAAGCGGCAGTTACCAGCGTAAGAACGCACATAATTATAGAAGTCCGCATTTTCGCTTAGTTCGTTCGTTTAACACTCACGAGTTAATGAAGTTGTATTGTTTTATATTATGGAGAAGGATCGCGGTATGCAAAAGTGAAGCAGCAAGTTTGATTTTCTGGGGTTGTAATTGTCGGAGTGCCTGTGTCAATGCAAGAAAAAGAAGTCTTCACTTGTTTATTCCAACAAAATATAGCGGAACATAGCAGTCGTCGATAAGTCGTCGCAGGCGTTGCACGCGTCGCTCGTGTCGCAAGTTAATCGATGTGTACAATGTCTAAAGTGGTGACATGTTCTACATGAAATATTGTAATAAATGAAGTGCTGGCCTTTATTTGTAATAAAATAGATGGATGGACGAGGAGAGTATTAATCGCATCAGTGTGAGCGCTTTCTCTGAGGCGGATATAGTTGCGGCTAAAAATATGTTGTTCGATTCAATATCAACATCGAGTCGCAAGAAAATAAGAAAAAGACAGGGGAAGACTCTAAGGGACATCGAGGATATTATTTCTCTCCTCAACGATAGGGACCCACAAGAAATCCCAATATTCGTCACTCGGGACCTACATAAACTACCCCCAGTATTATTTGACCACGTAGACGTTACGAGACTTCTTAAAGATCTGTTGAAGATGCGCTCGGAAATAGACAACATATCCACGCAGTATGCGACCGTGGATCAATTGGAGCAGCTAAAGTTAGAAGTCAGCAACCTTGTGAAGGAACTAGCACTGAGCAAGCCCTCCGACAGAATAAATATAAAACGAGGTGCTTGCTTAATTGACAGTTTTGAACTCGACAGTATACATCGGAGGCCTGCCTCCGATGGATGTTCAACTCTTTTCACTTCTCACTCACTTCACTTTTACGTTTCACGTTCACTTCTTCAAAGAACATTCGTAAAGTAAACTCCCCGGTTTCAAACGTTAATGCCTCTTAAATAATCTCCTGCTCCTCCTCCTTTACCTCTTTAGTAATAGTACGCAAACGAACACATTACGCCCCGATCTACCCGCTAACGTTACTGCGGCTGCGAGTGATCAGGAGGTGCGCCACCGAACGTTCGTCAGGATCGCTAGTAGAGAGACGGACGGTCGATGCAACTAGGGGACATAATGATCTCGCCAGCGAAATGATTAAAAAGCCTTTCTCGAAAGTCGTGAAAGGTGAATGGAATGAAGATCGTGATGAGAACTAGATTCTGGTGCAGAGGAAGAAATCTAGGCAACGTTTCGTGGGTAAAAAGGGTAAAGCTGTGACTGATCCGAACCTAAGCTGCAAGGCCGCAGATATTAAAATCACCTTGTATATTTAAATTTTGTCACCCGAGTGTGATATTATCAGCTACGTTAAAAACAAATCAGGTATAGATGTGAAAGCGGAGAATATGAAAATTAAGACGAATAAAAATTACTTTGCATATAAAATATATGTGCCAAAACATAAACTAGACATATTTTTAATTGACGGCATATCGCCGGTTTTTCAACTTTCGTCCGAATAAAAAGACCAGAGAGAGTTCTCTGAAACGGAATAAAATATAAAAAAAAATCATGAGATTATTAGTTTTAATTGTAAAATATCTTTCGCTCCGTTAAATGTGTGGGAAGACTTTGTAACGCTGACATAGTAGCGTTGCAGGGGACGTGGCTTTTGCCACGTGACACGCAGTACCTAGACAGTACCTAGACATGTCCGCTGGTATTTGTATCGGCAGGCCTCACGGTGGAGTGGCCCTGCTGTGGCGGAAGTCTACGTTCCCGAGTGTGTCAGTAGTGCCGAGTAAAAGTGTCCGTGTCGTGGCTATTAAAATTATGATAGAGAACCGCTCCGCGTTAGTTATTTCAGTGTATATGCCTACTGCATCGGCACACAACTTAATAGAGTTCACGGAGTGCCTAAGTGAGATCAACTCAATAATTGAAAGTTATAATGTGGAGACGGTTTATATGTTAGGTGACTTTAACGCGCACCCCGGTGAGTTGTTCGCTAAAGAATTGTTAAGCTTTTGTACTGAACAGTTATGTTCGTGTGTTGACCTCGAGCTGTTACCGAACGATACGTCCACATTCGTTAGTGAAGCGCACGGCTGTAAAAGATGGCTAGATCACTGTGTAGTCACGAAGGCGGCGAGAGAAACAGTTGTTAAAGCGTTAGTTTTGTACGATGTGTACTGGTCCGATCACTATCCGCTTCTCATAGAGTGTAATGTGAACCTCATGAGGTCTATAATTGTAAAATCCAATAAATGTCATAGTAAAGCGATATGGTGTGAACGGGACAGTACTCAAATTGAAAAATATTGTAACCTATGTTATACTTAATTGAAGGATTTTTCTTTTCCGGATGAACTTACCAGTTGCAAAGACAAACGATGTTCTAACATAAAACATAAGTGCTTAATAGATAATTTCTATAATAATATTGTTTCTATACTTGCTGAAGCAGCGGGGCACAGTGCTAAGCGCCGTGTATACAGAAAGTACAAATCTGTGCCCGGATGGAATAAGTATGTCAGTGGCGCGTACAGGGAGGCTCGTCTTAGTTATAAACCTGGATGTCTTCTGGTGAACCCTCCACGGGAAGTGCCTACAACAGCATGCGTGAATCCAGGCTGTTTAAAGGTTTTAATAATATCAGTTATGCGGACGATATGGTTCTACTGAGCCCGTCGATCGGCGCGCTACGCAGGCTGTTGCGTATATGTGAGGAGTATACAGCCCATGGACTCAGATATAACGCTGACAAGAGCGAGTTAATGTTGTTTAACGCCGGCTAAAAGACCTACACACGTATACCAGCAGTTCATCTTTGTGGTAAACCATTGTCATGGGTTAAACAATTTAAATATTTGGGCCACTGGATAACTTATAATATGTCGGACGATGTGGACATTGAGAGGGAGCGCAGGGCGCTGTCTGTTCGTTGCAATATATTAGCGCGCAGGTTCGCATGCTGTACCAAACAAGTGAAGGTTACACTATTCAAGGCTTATTGCCAAACCTACCACACATGCAGCCTGTGGGCCAACTACAATCGACGAGCATACAACGCGCTGCGAGTCCAATATAATAACGCCTTTAGGGTGCTGTTCGGACTGCCGCGTTGGTGTAGCGCCTCAGCGATGTTTGCAGAAGCTAGAACTGCTGATTTTTATGCAATCATCAAGGCACGCTCCGCCTCGTTGATGGGTCGCCTGCGCGCCAGTCCGAACCGCCTCCTACAGGTGTTAGCGAGCCGGTGGGACTCCCCCATGCTGCGACACTGGTTGTGGCTGCACAGGCCCTCACCAAGACCGGGAACTATTGCTATTAATTTCACATTAAATTAAATCATTCATTTTCAATTGTTCTAGAAATTCTCATTTGATTTAAATTTAATTATGTGAAATTTCAATAAATCTAATTATTTACTAACCAACTAGAATAAGCTTACTAACAATTATTATGGATGTAATAAATCTGAAATAAATATATATTATTATTATATTATATTATAGCCAAGGACTTACGCTAGAATCATTCTTGTCCTCCATTAAACTTAGTCATAAGTCGGTAAAACGTGACGCTGAGACCTGTAACTACGTAATTTAAGTGCCTGCAAGAATTCGAAGAGACTTTATTTCCAAAGAAAGAGTTTTTATTAATTGGTCCTCTTGCCCAGTAAGAGACTTCATTTTGGCTACACGCTGTTACAATTAGTGTCAGCAGTATGGACATGCGGCCAAATCATGCCGGGAGACCATCTACACCTGCGGCCATTGTGGTGAGCTAGGACACACTATAAAGGACTGCCTAAAAAAAGAAGAGACTCCATAATGTGCTACCTGCTGCCACTGCAAAAAGCCCAGCAACCATAATACAGGTGATGCTGAGTGTCCAGCAAAATTATTGACCGAAAAGAGGTAAGTACCTACATCAACTCACTTGATTATTAAGGCACCTAAGAGCGCCGCCTATAGTCAGATATTCGAAACTTTATTTCCCTCCTTTTATAAAGTTTTATACTTTAGTTAGAATAAATTATTAAATTAGCATGATTAGTGATATAATTAATGAATTAGATTTATTCTCTGTATCGGACGCTAGGCTTAGTGAAGTTGAAAACTGCAAATAATATATCTCTTCTTACAAAAATCCATTAAATATACGTATTTATAAAAAAAATGATAATTTTAGCGTTTTTCAACAAAGACTTAATGTAAATTGCGATGTCGTTATTTTAACCGAATGCGGGCTTAAAAGACAATATAATATATCGCTATTGGCTAATGGCTACATTATTTATCATAGTTATAGTGTATGTTCGATCTGGCCTTAATGTCTCTGTCGAGGAACCTTTTTTTTTTTTTGGTAACGCAGGGGAATGCCTTTACGCACGCTACCCAGGAGCCCGGGTGGCTCAACCGGGTACAAGGTCAGGCTCGACAACTGGGTTGCCCCTACCGACTAAACCCCTTACGGGTGCCTTCAGTCGCTATAATTGGAGGGCCCCGGATCTGAAAGCAACAGGGCGCCCCCAGTGACAGGCTGGCCTCGGTGAAAAGGCCAGACTCCTCCTCCTTGGGGACACTCTGGCTGCCTTTGAACAGTCCCTACTCAACGTTGGAGCCGTGCAATTGGGTCGGGTTCCCATCCTAACCCCTGGTACCAATGCTCCACGGAGCATACCACGCCGGTCGTCCCAATCCACGCCGCCACCTGCTTATTCAGAGGGACGGGTGGAGGACCTCCGGCATTAGCTGGTCTCATCCGCGGGGTGGCGGACCAACCATTTAACGGCCGCAGTGGACAGGGACGACGGCAACGACACACCATCTCCTCTTCCTCTGCGGCCCCACGGCCAACACATCAGACGGTGCGGCCCCGTTCGGTCGCGGGAGATAGGGTGCACGGCAACGACACACCGAGACACCTCTCCTCCCGCGGCTCCTCCTCCATGGACGCATCCAGAGCGGGCCTTGGTGAAGCCCACTCGACGTGTCCTCTCCTGGTTCATCGTGGTTGTCCAAGTCACGGTTACTAAGCCCCCTCACCACGACAAGGTGGAGATGCGTCGAGGGGATCTGTCGAGGAACCTAATATACAAGACTGTAACCGACTTTTATTCAAAATTGGATCACAAACTGCTATTTTAGCTTTGTATAGCCCCCCTATGCCCCCTAAGTACGCTGCTTCTGATGATGTGAATGCTCTTTGCGCAAGCAGTGATTGAATCTCTGCATGCTCACAGCGACCGGTCACAGTTATTACGCGTTCGCTGAGATGACGACAAGCGAAACAGCGCACGGTGATTTTTCACAGCGATCGCTGTCTGACCAAAAATGCTGCAGCTCATTGTTCTATCGGTCACCACTCACCATTTAACTCGTCATGTTTTGACTTGTACAGATTTGTTGTTTTGTTTTTATTGCTAATTGCGATCGGTTCATTTAGTATATTTTGATTTAGGCGTGTGAAATGTAACTGCTCGTTAAAGGATAGCATTAACTAATATTATGTTGGTTTTTATTGAAATAGTAATTACGTAATAATATTAATGTATTTAATATATTTTCTATAAAAGTAATATTATTTTAAAAACACCGTCTAAAAGATATAAAATTTCAATAGTTTCTTATAAAATTTACGTTACCTTTGGGGTGTTTAGCTCCAACGGTCATGGTCCATACAACGAGCCTCCATTCTTTAAAAAATAATAGTAAATTAGCTATTATAACACCTTTCACATCTGCGGGAAAGATATGGTTCGGTTCCCGTTTCGGGGCCAAATCAAGTCTCCGCATACTAGTCCTAAGAGTAGTAGTCATAAGAATATCACAATATCAAACTGTTGCTATATGGACTTCATTTATTAAAATATTATTTTGTTATAGGATAAGGGGCAAACGAGCAGATGATATATGACTACCGCTGCCCATAGACATGTGCAAATCTCGAGGCTTTGCAGGCGCGTTGTTGGCGATTTAGAAACGGGCGAGAAATTTCGAAAGTATTTAGGGCAACATTAAGAACTTACTGTTGTAAACAGCAAAGTTAAATCCGTTGCTCATTTGGCTCTTCAGCGTGATATTGACGAACAGCTGTCCAATGCCACCGAATGAAATCGTGGAATAGCAGCCGCTGCCATCCCCTACGAGTTGTCTTTGACGTAACTAGCATTTATGTAAACGAAATTCTTATTTTCTCGCTTCGGAAACTCTACGATGCTGGACTTCGAGTAGGACAACGTCGACATAGAAGGCCGTCGCCTAGTACCATGTCATGACTCTGGCAGGAAGCGGCAGCTATCAGCGCAAGGACAAGTGCATTTACCTAGTGTATTCTGTATTATCTATGGGTGCATTTTAGCTTAGTTTTACACTCACGAGTTTATGAAATTGTGTTGTTATCTATATCTATACATACTTATAATAAATCAGTAAAATCCGTGTGTCTGTATATTGAATATATTTACGAAAAACTAATTGGGGGCGATGTTAAAATAGTTTTAGAACACTTTTCAATGTTTTTTTTGTTTGTAGGTTTGTCTGTTTGTCTGTTCGTCCAGGCTAATCTCCGAAACTACTGGACCTGGAAACTTGGAAACTTTGTGGTGTGTACAGATACTAATCCTGGTCAACAACTACTTACTAAATACTTTTTACTGCGGGAAAATAGCTCATGCCTATGAGAAATTCAGTAATTATATTTTACCCAACGACGAAAATTTGAAAGAATTATTATCTAATCTAATATATAAAATTCTCGTGTCACAGTTTTCGTTCCCATACTCCTCCGAAACGGCTTGACCGATTCTCATGAAATTTTGTGCGCACATTGAGTAGGTCTGAGAATCGGGCAACATCTATTTTTCATCCCGATATTCCCACGGGATCGAAAGTTACGCGGGTGAAACAGCGGGGCGCAGCTAGTAGATATATAAAATTCTCGTGTCACGGTGTGCGTGATTGATCTCTTCCGAAACAGCTGGCCCGATTCTCATGAAATTTTGTGTGCATATCGAATAGGTCTGACAAACGGCCAACATCTCTTTTTCATCCCGATATTTCCACGGGATCGAAAGTAACGCGGGTGAAACCGCGGGGTGCAGCCAGTAATATACAGGGTCTGTCGTTATGGGTGGATAATCCGTTAACTAAGGTTAGCCCTGATGTCTAGCTATAAAAAAATATACTTTTTATGTTAGGGTTGGCAAAACTGTGAAAATTATGAATATTTTTGTGTTTTTTAGAAAAATTTCTACCGCGACTAGTAATATGCTCATAACTTTTACAAATTAAGGTATTTTCATGTACTTTTTTTTAATTTACTAAAAATTGCTTGCACTATCTAATAAAATATACTATTTTAGATGTACATTTTTAAAAATCTATGAAATTTTGCATTAAAAGTTATTTTTATATTTATTTGTTACTTTTTGATAATTTTTAACTATTCATTGTGAAAAAATAATGTACTACGCCATAATTGTCCATAGTTTTAAAAACTTCCTCAGTTTGTCTAGTTTCTAAAAAGATATAATAGGAGTAGTGTTTGATAAGCAAAATTTCTTTGTAGGAACGAAAAAGCATATCACGGTCCGAAAGTTGATTTTTCTCGTAATGCATCTATGTCCCGATTTAGGCAGATTAACTAATTTATATCATTTACACAGTAAAAAAATACTATTGTTTAACGTAATGTAGCAAATAGCACTGTTCAAAATTATAAAATTTATTTAAATTGAAGACTTTCGACTAAGTAGGTACTTACCAGTTAACGCTAGGTCAAAAATTCAGGTAAAAAAAAAACACAGAAAGCAGTACGGACTATTATTATTGTAACTGTTGGTAAATTCGTTTTGTGTAATTAGTTTTCGTGTCACCTAAATGGGTATGAAGTATTTAAGTATTCCCGTACCCGAACAGAGTAATGCGCA
>LUGF01045776.1:1266-15012 GCA_001625245.1 Calycopis cecrops
TGAAAGAGAGACAGACGATCCGCTCACCACGCCGCAATTCGCACCGCTGTGGTCGTGAACGCGCTGTTACTGTTGGAATGGACCGGCATGGTCCGGGAGGTACCCCTAACTTACACTTGTCTTACTTACATGTCTTTTTTTAAATAGACGCAATTTGAGGTGTTTTTTCTTTCTCGACAAATTGACTATCCAGCACTGATAAATTCAACCTGGAGCAGCAGTTACTGAGTTTAACGCGTTCAACCAAACAAACAAACTCTAGGCTTATAATCTCTATAAATATAGCTACTGGTAATGCAATACTACAAGGGACAGTAGACTTAAAGCGTTTGCAGACAATACTAGAGGAAGGCCTAAAAAGTAAAGATATAGGCTCATTATACTATTCAATCAAAGGATTAAAACAGTTGAATGCTAAAATTCCTGATTTATGCCAGGTAATATATAATTTTTGCCTGTAATTGACTTGTTTGATCGATAAAGAAATAATATCAAAGTTAAACAATTCACAGGATCATATCCAGACAGAGAAGGTAAAAATGATAGAAAGAATAAAAGAAAACAAAATATTTTATTTTTAACAAGTGAAAAAAATTATAATAGCGTAATAAAAAAAAATGTTAAAAATAATACTGTTATAACAGGAATATTGTTTACTGAGGATTCACAAGATACAGATCTTACAATTTTCGTTTTACTTCCAGTTATTCCATAGGTGAAACTTAAAATATATAATTATTTAATAATAGTTTTATTTAGAACTTCATTATAAGGTTATTTTCCTAGTTTAGTTGGTCTGTCTGTCTGTCTGTCTGTGTCGACTCATTTTGTTTGAGAGAATTAAATATTAGTCTGTTTAGGATTATCATTGTGATATACATAAATGTAGTATGTAGATTTAATACTTTTAGTGGGAGGTAGTATAGTACTTTCAGTATTACCGTGCTTCATTGCCTCTTTGGCCTGAAACAGCAAATAATTGCACGGCCAGAAAATATTTAACAATATTGTATATAAGTAATTTTAATGTTATACCAAATTGTATCTATATGAGTCAGATTTGAATCAAACAGAAAAACAAAAAATCCTGTTCTCAAAAACTATTGAACATTGTTTTTGGTGAGAGAAAATCCAAGTAACATATTAAACTTTTAGAACTTTTATTAGCAGGATACTTTTTATCTAGTTTCGCTTTAACTGCATTAAATTACTCTAACTCACACTTTACTTTTACTAGGCTAAAACCTACCAGGACACAAGGAAATAGTCACAGTATATTGTTGACCGACTGTGGTATAACTGCATCCTCGCAAAACACGACGCATAATAAATATTACATCGTTGTAATATGTTGTCGTGTATGTCGTTGTCGTTGTTCGTCTTGGTGTACGTTAAAAAAGGATTTATTAAACAGATATTTATGAAATCTCCGCAATGAACGAGTCTATCAATTCGTTGGTCCCCTGATATATATTCCTCACACCTTCTAATATAAAATAATCTATTAGTATTATCAAACAAATAATAATGTATGTAGATAATATAATATAGTAATATATATATAATAAAATATAGACGAGTAAATAAATAAATAATCCACCTCCTCACACCTCCTCCTCTCACATAAATTATATAAAATATATACTAGTATTATAAACAATAATAATATATATATAATATAGTATAGTAAATTAATAATAACGATTAAATAAAATAAATAAATAAATAAATAAATTTTATTTAATCGTTATTATTCAGTTGGAGCAAACGTTTATTACTTTATCTATACGATATATTATTATGTCCGTTTTATTTATTACATCTTTAAGAAAATTAAATTCGTTAACATCAATCTACTCTATCTATTGCCAGCCCTTAATCCCTTTCATATTTTAGGTTTGCAATGTTTTTTAACGCGTCTAGAGACATTACAGTTTTCCAATGTTTTCTCAATTCTAACTATTTTGAATTTTAAACAAATCTAGCTTTATATAGATAGGTAACATAACAATAACAGATAGGTCTTAATAATAAATCATGATTTATGCACACAACATCATTATAAATGATATCTACAAGATACTATAAGATAAGTATAAAACGAGTAAAGTAAATGATTTTAAACTAGACGTGTTTGTTAATTTTTTGTTATATGCATGAAATATTTAAATAAAGAACATTTAAAGCATCGCAACACTACTGCAACGTTGATCTACTTGGCCTTAAAACGCGTAGAGGTCAAGTCGGTTCACTAGACTTTCAGCTGTTTACCTATATTTCTGTCCTTTTCTAAACTATGGTACCTATAAAATGCCGCTGAACAGGTACGTATTCAGGCGAGGACATTTAATAACATCATCATCATCTTCTCATATCCATTTACTGCTGGCATTACGGCTAATAATAATAATAATAATAGTATCTACATATATCAATGTAACGGAATCTTTAAATTACATTTTAATCAACTTCCTGACAACCCAGGGAATTAGAAGAGCCCACTAACCTAGTGATGTGTGAGTTCAGTTCTAACGCTAAACCTAGTTTGTAGTCCCGGGGGCGAACATGTATGTACAAACATACGATCCGGAGTTTGTGCGTATCTTAGATACCAGTAATGAGGTGATGGATGCTAGATCTAGACGTAGCACTTATATGGGTATTTTGTTGTAGTCAATTATGTACATAATGCCTAGCTATTATTACCTATTATTAGAGTTTTTTATTCTTAGCGGGATTACTTTTTTGATTCTAAAAGCTCCGCATGGCCTATATTCGCCGTTTTTTTTTTATATTTGGTATGGTGGACAGGCATTTCAAGAAGGAGATTAGCTGCGGATCGCAACTCCTTACAGTTGTAATAGCGAAACACAAACTTTTCTTTTTAATATGCTGGTGCTTTAGGATCAAATAAAATCGAGTACAATAATGAGAGGAATCTAAACTTACGGCGTAAACGTATAGGCAACAATTTCAGTAGAGATCTATACTGAGATCTATAAACATTCACTTAGAACGAGGAATATTGTATGTGTCTGTCGTATGAATGATCTGGAGTCCCTTGAGCTAGAGGGGCCCGAAGTGGACAGAAAACCTTAAAAAAGGTTTTATGAGGGAGGATTAAATAAAAAAAACTTGTTTACTGTTACATTAATTGGGTGAATATTAAAAGTAAAAATAGAAATAAGTAAATGGACGTGATTAGTGGTTACATTACATTACGTTTCGTTACATTAATAACTAACCCCATAAATGGGGACAATTTTGGCCAGCAGCGCGCTCACTCTCATTATACCTCCCTCGTCATACCGTCAGCCCGTGATACCAATTTAATGTACTCAGCGTTGCCACATGCAACAATATTTACGTAGAGGCATAAATTGGACGACTACAGATAGTTATGGTAATACGCAAACCTAATTACAAAATTATAGACCTAATGAATTGATTATATTATCATAAACCTCTCGATGTGCTGCTGCTGCGGGCTAATGGAGTACATATATGATATATATACGTTGACACGATGTTTTACATTTGCGCCCGCGCGGCGGGAGAGTTCATGTTGAGAGCTTGACACTTGCAGTCGTTTGACAGTAGTGTAGCGTGGATCAAATAGGGATGTACCCACACTCGAGATTTCTAGAAAAGTTGATACATTGAGTACATCATACTGCGTCACACTTGTGCCTTAATTAATGTAAATAATGTAAAGACTAATAATATTGAACAAATATATTCAATTACATTATATTCGTACATAAGTACATAAATAATATCTTGTTGTAGAAAAATAGCCTATTTAATCTTATTCGACGTATATTTTGGGAACAAAAGTATTAAACTTCAATGCTATTACTTATTAACACGGTTTAATACACACACTACGGTTTAAATTTTCAACAGGTTTATTTTATTATTATAAGGACAAAAGAAAACGCAGTCATGGCTAATAAACAAATGTGCCGAGGATAATGCAACCTAGCTCCAAATAAAACGTTCACTCCATGAAGGATACACAATTTTTTGTCCGTGGCCCAAAAAGAACCGGCTGCAAACGAGATGTAGTTTTTGTCACAATGATGGGAACCATGTGAACCAAACAAGTGCGTACTTACAACATATCATAAATTAAAAACATCTACTTACCTAATAAAACACTAAAAGTGAACAACATAGAGCACAAACGGCTGAATTATTCTCTTGTAAATTTCCAGGTTAGTGCTAATATTTTTTTTCCCCCCTCAAATATTGAAATAGGCTGTGACAGTTTGTTTATAACGTGCTTCACTATGTATATCATTAGAAGAAATTAACTTTGCATGTAGGTATGTTGTTTTTTTTCTGCTATCATTATTTGTGTTTATTTTGCCAATTGTAATCTAGATTTGATCTAGAAAAAATGTTATGTTTATATGTAATTAAAAACGCATAATTTATAACATACACAATACATTACAATAATTGAAAATACATACATATATAGTAAAAATGAATTAACATTGACTAATGTTATACAAACCGAAGTCATAATTTTAATGAATCACATCCCAACATCAAATCTGTTCGTAAATACGAATGTGAGGAATGCTTTAGATCTCTACATATCATCTTTTAAGGCCACTCCAGAGAGCTTCACGGATAAAACATTTAATTTGCTATAAATATAATACAGGCACTACACTAATTTCACTATATTAACACTAAGTGGTACCAACGAAAGACCAGCGCTGGTACAAATCAGCAAAATACTGAGTTGGTACCAATTTGTGACACACGATTGTATAATATGTAAAATGTTCTATATTATGTTTTATATGTGGTTCACAAGTAAAATATTCTTATTCTTATTCTAACTTAACCTCTACCCCCCTCTGTCAAAAAAAATAAAATAAAGGTCTACTTACACTATAAAAGCAGCTGTCTTTGAATAATAACATTAAACGTGTAAAAGAAATATAGATAATACTTGTAATTCTGCAACTAATATTTCTAAAAATAACGTGGTGTGTTTCTGTCAAGGTATATATATTAGGTCTAATTATCTTAACATATACTTAGAATATTAATAATGATATTCTTCAGCGATGAGAATACAATGAAAGCTTAGATAGCTGTATTTTAATCTTACTAGCCAATACGGTCAAGCTGCCTGGTGATGCATAGGTGATGACGATGATTATCAAGTGCGCTGTAACAAAATATCATAACACTATAGATAATCGCCTGTACTAATCAAACTTGGGGGATTCAATTACTGGGGTCGCCATAAGTGACCCGCATTACGGAGACAAGATCTTTATGGCACCTATTATCTTTTTGTACGTAACAGGGCCTCATCACAAGTGATAGGGCATTATTAGTAGGTTTTCGGTAGACAATGTTTTGTAGAGCTAAGCTTCTAATAGAGTCCATTTTATATACATAAAGGCAGTCTTCTTACTAATTTTAATTTAAGGTTATGTTATTCATCATTGAAATATATAAATAATGCTTTAGTAGTAATATATAATTTTTAGCAAATTTCAGAAAATATTTATATATATATCAGGTTAAAATTAGCATAACTTACAATCTGCATTTTCTTTGTTAACTTCTGTTTCTTGCTTGATGGTTACAGAGCAAAATGGTACCGGAGTATTTAAAACATTTACTATGGATAGCTGTACCAATGGTGGATATTCAACCTGATGAAAGAAAATTATCATCATATAATTGACATTACCTTATTTTAGATTACTATTTATTACTACAGTAAATATTCATTATGTACAGTTCATAAGTGCAGTACATTTCGTGTGGTGTGTAGTTAGTCGTTGGCCCATGGAGGAGAGAAAGGAGGGAAGCACATCTGTATAGCCTCTATGAGGATGTCTATGGGTGTCGGTAGTCATGAAGATAGCTCTGACAGCTTGTTTGCCCCCCTATAACATAAAAAAACCGTACCTTATAATAAAAGTTAACATTCTTATGCTTTAGGAAGATATTATTAGCCGCATCCACACCGGACGATCCAAAGCGCTCCAAACGCGCGCGGCATGGAGCGCGCTCCACGGAGCGAGATGTGTAGACGTGCCGCGCGCGATCCATGTGCGCGGCAGGGAGCGCGCGCTCCTCGCCGCGTGCGATCCATTTCTTGTCGGTTTTTTGGTCACGCACAAAGGTGCCTCAGGCGCTTGGCGCGCGCGGTCTGGACGGTTGCGAGGATCGCGTGAACCGCCGTTATGGATAACTCACAATGTATACGTTTAATTTCCCTATTATATAGGGAGAATAAATGTTTATGGGATCCTAATGATGGCTATTATACAATATTATATATCGTGCAAAATTAGCTTCAGCTCCATCATCAATTAACTCTTTGTAAAGTTGAAATCCATATTGCAACCGGTTTTTAAAAATTGTTTTAAGCCAATACTGTCTTTTTCGTTTTTGTAATTTTTGCCGTAAATATACAAGTAAAATGTAGCTTGCTGCTGCTGCGGCTATTCGTCGCCGTCGTTGCACGTGTGACTCCATAGCCAAACAAAATTCAACTGAATTATGGATCAGTATGGATCGGCTGGATCGCGTTGGAGCAGCCAGTCAGGATCGCAAAAGATTTCTGTTGGATCGACCTAGAACGATCCACGCTCCACGCATCACGATCTTGGATCGCGGATCGCGGGATCGCCGATCCATTTTGGATCGTCCGGTGTGGATCCGGCTAATGATCTTGTTAATATAAAGCTTATTAAATACAATAATTGACAAGAAAATTAATGAAACCATATTCCTTGTAAGCATATTATCATTAATTTTGACGTAATTATTCTTACCAAGTTGATTTAAATTTTGAAAAATTTAAGAAAATAATATACTAGTCAGAATTTTGTTTTGGCCATCCTGTAAAATTAATAATATTTCATATATCATGTTTATAGTCCATTTGTATTTAAAGAGCAATATGGGGCTCCTTAGGCCCCCTGGATGGTGATTATGTCGGCATCTTTCCAGCTGTTCACAACCGCAAACAACAGAGCCCCTGTTCAACTCACCTTGAATTGTTCATCATTGAAGCTCATCCGAATGTTTCGAGTCCGATTAACCACATCATAACACTGTTGTAGTTTTACATGACACATGCAACACAATCTGTGTGGATAGTTTTGTGTCTGTACCTGTGAGTAGAAATATATTCGGTACATTATCATTTACATAAAATGTTTAGGTCCTCACACAAGTGCAACAATAAACAATATATTATTTAACAACAAATTACATATAATTTATTAGCAGTATATTTAAAGTGACCAGTTTTAACAATAATAACAGTGATGCAACTTTAAATATAAATATATATCAATTTCAAAAACATTTTACACAGTTTACCTTTAAGTCTAATATTTCTTCACACACACCTTGTAAAGGTTTTACTTTCACATTAATTAATGTTTTAACCAAGGACGTTAAAAAAAAGGCGGACGGAATGTTGCCTAGAAAATATTGAAGCATTAAAATTGTGACAATGTATTTATGTCTGCGCGTGTAAAGGGTTACTAGACATAAGAAAAATTACCCATCTTTTTAAATAATTTGAATACATATTTTTGAAGTTCTATTGACTTACATTTTTTTATTTGCTGTTATTTACCATCCAGAACGGTTATAGACAGGTATTTAACGTGGTTTAATGGTTTAATACTACCGTAGCGCGAAATTAAAACAAAGTAGTTTTTTATCGCTTGGTCGAGATATATAAAATAAAAAATAAAATAAATAAAAATAGCTTTATTTGTGAGACCAACACTACCATACACAAGATATAAGAACAAAAATTAAACAAGAAAAACAAAACGAAAACATAACAATAATAGTAAAAAAATATTTAGCCCATTTCAGGGTAAATGAAAATGTTAATTGTCTGACAACATTAATTGTTTGGAAAACATTTACGAAAACAATAAAATTGCGGAAATAAGCTGGATATATTCCTTGCTTACCTATGAAAAGTGATCCCCTGGCTTTTTTTATCTGAAACACTATTGTTTCCACAGCTTTTTATTGCATACGACGGCATCTCGAATTACGTGTATTTTCTAAAAATTGTCAAACATGACAACGTCTCCGGCATACTATAGATTTCACACATACATAACACGGTTCGAGAGCTTCCAAGACCGATTGTTTGTCGGCTTTGTGTTTTTTGATGCATAATTAGATATTCAGATACGAACAGTCAAATATTTATCTCCTTAATTTTCAGGAAGTCAATTAAATCCGAAATAAATCCACCGCATGTCAAAGAGAGATAATACCGTATTAATTATTAAAATACGCTTTGATAAAATATGCTATGCAACATGGTGAAACACATGTCCATAATCCTCAACCAATTCTCATTCCTCAACCCAAGGACGTTAAAAAAAGGCGGACGGAATGTTGCCTAGAAAATATTGAAGCATTAAAATTGTGACAATGTATTTATGTCTGCGCGTGTAAAGGGTTACTAGACATAAGAAAAATTACCCATCTTTTTAAATAATTTGAATACATATTTTTGAAGTTCTATTGAGTTACATTTTTTTATTTGCTGTTATTTACCATCCAGAACGGTTATAGACAGGTATTTTTTTTATGTGAAACATTATTGTTTCCACAGCTTTTTATTACATACGACGGCATCTCGAATCACGTGTATTTTATAAAAATTGTCAAACATGACAATGTCTCCGGCATACTATAGTACAAAGTCAGCTTACTCTGGGGTTTTAGTTATTGTATGAAGAGACTCCGTCCGCCTTTTTTTTAACGTCCTTGCCTCAACCACAAATTATTTATGTACACAAACTATAGGTATGCAAATGGTAACCAAGGTAACCACAGATTATGGTAACTGTCCCACAAACTTTATAAAGAACAAGGGCTTAGAAATCTCTGATAGAATCCTTATGCGTCTATATACGAAGCAAATATTATTCAAAGTTTTTTAGTGGTAAGCATAGTAGTTGAAAAGGTTTTGAATTACAAATATTTTTATTGGATACGCAACTGACTAATAATAATATCAATCACATTTCTTTGTTTCGTTTGACATCGTATTTTTAAATGATTCGTCCTTACCAGGGGTGAGACGTATTTACTCTACGAGGTTTTACTTCGTAGAAGGGCGCCCTAGTGGCTAGTACGTGCAACAGATACTTTCAAGTATAAAATAATTTTACTATACGTCGATAGGTACATTACAAACAAAGGCCTCACAAGGTTCATTACTATATCTAATACATATACTTAAAAATAATTAACAAAAAACTTAAAAAGTATATTTTATGTATACGATTTTTGCCAAACACAAGCGAGCATCTGAATAATGAATATGCAGGTTTTTAAAACCCGCCGCACTTGCATACAATTGAAAGTATCAGTACGAGCCCTGATACGCACAGAAAAGACGTGCATACAATAAATAACCATATCTCGATAGAATTAAGGAACACAATCCTATTGATCAAAATAAATACTTTGCAAGTATTTTTCTTGTCATACAGATTTGCTCCTTTTACACTAAACAATAAAGATCTAAATCGTATGCGAGTTTTTCCAACCCGCCATACTTGCATAGACTTGAAAGTATCGGGGCTGAAGTACGAGCCCTGATACGCACAAAAAAGACGTGCATACAAATAAAAACCATATCTCAATAGAATTAGGGTCAATTCACACCGAGACGCGACGCGACGTGACGCGGCTTCGATGTCGCGCTGCGCAGCGCGGCGCCGCGACGCCGCGAGACGCATCTTTAAATCGAGTTTCAGTCTGATTGTTACGTTTTAGTTTTTTTATTTGGTTGCTACAGTAATTTCTGTATCTTTTAAAAGTTGTTTTTAATATAATGTTATTGGGATATGATTTATACTTCTTTTGCAATTTGTCTCTTAATCTAATGCATTTTAATAGACCTACTGTCATCCACGGCTTTATTCGTCACGTTTGCATATATTTTTAACTGTAGTATTTAATTTTATAAAGTTTGAAAGAGCTGTAACAAGTGTCGTTGCTACATAGTTAGGGTCATCGTTAAGTAATAAGTTATGGATGTCACTTTCCTGAAGACTCTTTACTGCTCCTGCGTAATCAATTACGTTTTTAGGTTTTCTGCATTTTGTAATTTTGGTTAGTGTTGTGGTCGATAGAAAAGTAATTGCGTGATCAGTAATAGTACTGTTTAATATAGCGATAAATACTGTTTTAAAGTTATTCGGCACTTTTATCATGAAGTGGTCCAAACAGTTGCCTTCTCTCGTTGGTAGTGAATGCCCCGGATATAGTCCGTGAGTGCTTAGCATGTTAAGATAATTTAGTCTATTCGTACGTTCACATGTGTTCTGGACATTGCTAGTTATTAAGTTGATGTTTATGTCACCTCCTATTATAATGCTTTTTATTTTTTTTTTTATTTCCAACCCTGGTATTTTTACGTACTCGTACTTGTTAGCTCTGGTATTGAATATTACAAGTATGTCTCATCTCTACCTGATACGTACAAAAAAAGACGTGCATACAATTAAAAACCATATCATAATAGAATTAAGGAACACAATCCTATGGACCACAACAAATACTTTGAAAGTATTTTTCTTGTCATACAGTTTTGCTACTTTTATACTAAACAATAAAGATCGAAATCGTATGCAAGTTTTTCAAACCCGCCGTACTTGCATAGACTTGAAAGTATCGGGGCTGAAGTACGAGCCCTGATACGCACAAAAAAGACGTGCATATGAATAAAAACCGTATCCAAATAGAAATAAGGAAGACAATCCTATTGATCAAAACAAATAGGTACTTTGATAGTATTTTTCTTGTCATACAGTTTTGCTCCTTGTAAATTAAACAATAAAGATCGAAATCGTATGCAAGTTTTTCAAACCCGCCGTACTTGCTTAGACTTGAAAGAATCGGGGCAGAAGTACTTGTAAGAGATAGTGTTATTGCTTCATTAAAACCAAATCGGGCCAACACAATCAGAAAAGAGAAATACTGTTCTTTTAAGTTTCTATCGGCGTTAAGGTATCATATCATAATATTTCGTGTGTTGTGCGCATTGCGCAATGCTCATACTAAATACTTGCTAGTATTTTAAAACCTGGTTTCCAACCCTGGTATTTTTACGTACTCGTACTTGTTAGCCCTGGTATTGAATATTACAAGTATGTCTCATCTCTAGAGGGTACTATTCCCAAGGTGTGTGGTATCTGTCATTAAATCTTTTACTTTGTAATATCCCTTACCACACAAGCGTTCCTTATCTACTTTTTTAAATTTGTTGATTGAAAGTTTTTGAACGCTTTCAGGGATCTTAATGTAGAGGCGTATACATTGAGCCCTAAAGGAATTCTTTACTCTGCTCAGTCTATGAATGTACCATACATCTAGTTTGTGCCTGTTCCTAGTATTTCTATGATGATTAGCACTTTTCACATTGAATTCAATTATATTATTTCGTACATACAAAACATTTTTTAAAATGTGTTGAGAGTGAACAGTCAGTATCCCAATTTCCTTAAATTTATCTCTAAGTGATGAAGTAGAGGCTAGTTTGTATATTGCCCGAATACCTCGCTTATGCAGCACAAAAATAGCATTTATGTCGGCAGCATTTCCATTTTCCCCACAACAGTTTGCCATAAGACATAATGCTATGGAAGTAACTAAAATAAACTAATTTTGCAGTATTTTCATCTGTAATTTGTCTAATTTTTCTAACTACAAATGCTGCAGTACTAAGTCTATTCGCAAGTTTAGTGATACCGAGACCGATTACAATAAAACGTAAATTAATGACGATTTTTGAAAACAGAATAAAATTTTTCTTGTGCTGCAAGCATAAATTTACAATTATAAATTTGTTAGGAACACACACTGGACGCCGCTTGATAAATTATAGCCATTATGTTACCGAGTACTAATACCTATATCACAAAAAAATCATCAAAATCCGTCCAGTAGTTTTAGTTTTTTAGTAGTGTTTAGAAATCCTCACAAGACAGACAGAATGATGTCTTCTATAATTTTATTATAATAATGTATAGATTTTGTTTTTTTTTCAGGTTCCCTTGCTGACAAACTTCTAGATCAACCCACACTTACACCACCGAGTGATGATTTTGATTTCAAAATGTAATAAGTAATTTATGTTAAGTGCCATGTCAGTAAATTTATATTTGATGCCACTTTTGTTGGGTTGTTATTTGTTTTGTAATGAGTTTTATTATTATAATTTTTGTTAGTAGTGAGTAAGAAGTAAAAGAGTGGTTGAAAATTGTTGTAAACTATACGGATGAGCTAGTACTTATTTTAGTTAAATATAAATGAATAAACGAGTCTATTTTTCCTAAACAATGTCTTTCAATACAGAGTAATTTAGTAAGAGGCAGTGTTATGCTGCACTGTAGCGGAATTGGGCCAGCACGGCCATGGAGGTACCTTTCGCTCACATAATACCGCGTAAAGTAGTGATGCGACTCGAGTCATGTTTTTACTCGAGTCACTCGAGTCAGTTTGTCAAACTCGTACTCGAGTGAAAAAAAATCCTAATCGAGTGAGCATGCACTCGAGTTCCTGAGTGAACTCGAGTCACCGAGTGAACTCGGCGCACCGAGTTGACCGAGTTCACTCGAGTGAACTCGTTGCGCCGAGTACACTCATGTACCCGAGTGAACTCGTCACTCGAGTGACATTCACTAGAGTGACTTTTTTTACACGAGTATTACTCGAGTGAGGGAACAATCTTACTCGAGTGACTCGAGTCGCATCACTAAGCTGTAGTAATTTTGTGATGCCCTTTTGAAATTCAGAAAGTTACAAACTCATCAACGGCCTTTGATACTACTGCATTGTGAGCAGCTTAGAACTTTTCCCTGCTAAGAAGTAGTCCAAATTTTTGAGAGAATTGCGATAATGCAAAAATTCTAATAACGATGCCGATAATTATTTTCTCCAGGAGAAAAAGATCTCGTCAACGCCAATGCCATTGTAGTTACCGCGCGCGAGCTACTATCGATTTCAGAGTTGCATGTTGCAGTTGTCATTTTCAGAGCTGTCGGTCCGTTTGACCATAATAGTAATAGTTAAATTAGTTATTATAATCTCTCCCATATCGGGGTGCATGTCTTTCAACCGAGAGAGATATCGGTAACCCCTTTCGACCGCCAGCTGCTCGACGAAAAATCAGATCAAAATTCCTTAGCCTGAAGTCTTCAAATAGCATTCCTTCTATGCCGCTGCCGAATGCACTTTTAACAGACCACTTAATAACCATTAAACAAGTAAATAATTTAAAAATTCCAAAATTACCTCTAAAATAAATTTAATTAAAAAATGTTGAATAGCAATGGCTAATGTCGTGATATATTATTTTTTATGCATTTAATTGTTGAGCCTTTTTGTCTCACAAGTTCTCGTACATTTAATATTGAATAATACTAAATAGTTATTGCAATAATTTATCCTTGTTGAATTTGAAATCTGATTTAATATACTTAGGTATATTTTTTATTACTTTTAATATCTGACAATAAGTTTTCTTGACACATGGGGCCCCCTTGACTCGCGGGGCCCGGGCTGTAGCCCCCCCAAGCCCCCCCCCCTAGATCCGGCGCTGCTACTACTAACATTAATTAATAGAAACTGTAACTAACAATCTAGAGATCACAAAATCTGAAATAAACTTTTATTTATTTATTTATATCTCCTGTAAGCCATTCA
>LUGF01045780.1:9750-20540 GCA_001625245.1 Calycopis cecrops
AACTCGCGTTCGCTCGTTTCAAAAATTCACACTCGTGTTTTAATACCCTTCTTTATATGACAGTTGCATAAACTACTATATCGTAAAAAGCAACGCCTCTTAAAGAGCAGTAAAATGTATATTGACAATACTATAAAAATTGCAATGAATTCGGCGCTGAATTTTTTTATGATGGACATCAAAGCAAATAGAGACTGTAAAAAGTATGTAGCATGTGCGAGCTCAACAATTAAATTTATTGAAATTGAGTGAATATATAACTATTTGATACCGGAAATAGACATTACGTAGTTAGATAAATATTTCAATCAAAAAAATATACAGATTTAGTTTTAGAAAATAATGTTTTGGTGGTTAATTGTTGCAATAGTTAAGATGTTATGGTTTATAATAGTGTAGATAAGCGCCCCAGGGCCCACCGCATGAGACTACTTAAAAAAGCAACCTATGCTTGAGTAACAAAAGTGTAACTTCAATATTGTGTTCAATAAAAAATAATTAAATTAAATATAATATGATTATTTAAAGTGGTGTAAGCGGCAATCATACTATGACTGTGCATTCGCATTATTAACCCTTACAATTTCCAAAATAAATGTATGTGAGTCGAAAGGTAGGTATATCGTGCAGAGCGACTTATAAGAATTCGCATAAAACACCATAAATAGCTTTGAATAGCTGGATGTGCGTTATTTATAGGAAATCAAACAGTAGGGGGATTTTATCTTAATAATATTGATACCGTACTCCTGGATATAAGATCAGCCCCTTGCTACTTTAGCGAGAATATTCATCGTGTGATATCGGATATTTTACTTCCTTACCATGTGATGCCATTCTTCACAATTCTTTAGCAAGGTTCAGGACTGGAGGTCATATTTGGAATGGTGGGAATCCAATCTCCTTGTAATTGCTGTTCTGAAAATGCTAGTAACAGGAAATCGAAATAGCTGATTTTGATGATACTTATACGAAAATTAACTGACATAAATAATATAAAATATAATAACAGAAGGGGTTTAAGAAAAACTTGTATCGCTCCAGTTGAAATCGATCTGCAATTTACTTCTGGAACTACTGCGGTGAGTTATTGCTTTAGGTGTGGTCGAGTAAAGTGCGCAGTAAGTCTCTATTATCTACGCCGTTAGAGCCGCTACATTGTGGCGCTGGGACGTGGCGGGAATTAACAAGTCCACTCGATTCACACCCGCACTTAAAATACTTATATCAGGACACATTTCATGGCCAGCTTACACATTTACGACGTTACATTATTACTTCCCTTCAACAATGGACCTTTTAAAAAATGTTTCGCTATCTGTGTAATTGTTAAAAATACCCGGTTTCCATAGCATAGGTATAGAAATAGAAATAGAAAAATCTTTATTTAGACACATACATAATATATTACACTGTTATACCTAAGCCACTTAAAAGAAAGAGAAAAAAGAAATAAAAATACAATTATGATAACTTAGCCTACGACTTAATTCTAAGGTACATACCACACTGTTTATGAATAGTAAAATAAATAAAAGATAACATAAAAATTCTACATGCAAGGGATAATGCATAACAGTGCAATACACCAAGTGCCCAAAAAGGAGACCACTCAGTTGGATGACTGTAGGTTGAACCACAGTCCTGGTATTACGTGGCTCCTGATATATAATTAGTTGCAGTAACAGCCAAACACACTGTATACATACACATACACAAGCAACCGACTCCAATTGGTATCTACTGACGTCAACTAATATTTGCATATGCAGATATTTTATTCCTCGTTCTTCACCAGCAATGTGTCTGTAATTGGCACCAACTACATTAAAACGGACAGCATAGGCATCACTTTTTTATGGTATGGGCGGGGGGCAAACGAGCAGTCGGAGACATTTTCATGACTACTGACGCCCATAGACACCCGCATTGAGGCTATACAGATACGCTGCCCTCCTTTCTCCTCCCACTTCAGTGGTCACCTGCTACGTACGCACCGCACGAAACGCGACAGCACAGCTATCACTTTACGCCGACCTCGAGTAAGCGACTTGTAAGGCGTATTATGTGAGCGTGATGTACCTTCACGATCAAGCCTGATTATCAATTCGGCTACGGTGCGTCATAGCACAACATTTCAGTTATGAATTCTTAGAGCATAGTACTTGGGTTATCTTAATAAATATGTCTAAATACGATCTTTATTTAGCATATTTAAAACATAATGTTCCTTTGTTTCATAACATAAGAGTCCTCATAACCACTTTCTGTTCGGATCTGTCTCATCGTTGCACTTCAGTGGTCGTACAGAGTCCTTGTGCAAATTAATGAGCTCTTCGAGATTGCAGTAATTTATAACAGGGCTCTCAGTACCGCTCTAAAGGCTCGTAAATTTATGGACGATTATTTTAACTTCCCAATGGAACCTGGTATGAGTCCCAATGGATATGAGTTCTGACTCGAAAGTATTGCATTAGTTTAGACTTTCCTGAAACTTGGCTTTGCCTGAATCATTACACGAACAGTTATATTATAATCGACTGTCATTATAAAGAACTAAGAGCAGCAATATTAGACAAAGTCGCGGGTAAAAGATAGTAAAATATAAAATCTTAAAGATAAACCTTTGAAAGCCATAAAATCCTCTTGGGCTTCGAAAAAAGATTTTTGCTTTATAATAATATTCTTAAACGATATCCATAAGCAAAAAGGTCAGAAGTAAGATAAAAGATATATTTATATCTTGTTTGCTTAATGTAATGATACATAAAAGTTAAACTTGAATAGAACGTAAAATAAAATATATTATCCATAATCCTTAATAAATTCTTTGTTAATAAAATTGAAGTGTACTCTTGAAGTTGTGCTTTTAAAGTAAATGTTTTGCAAAATGAACGCCACGTCAATTACGCTAAGCCTTCTTAGTAAATCGAGAAGGTTCTATTTTATATAATGCATGGGTAGAGTTGAATACTATAGGTATGCCTCTGATGGACCTGAAGAACCGGTTAGCGCTTGAGACGGTGGTGTAACAGATACTACGTTGGCGTTGCACTGCTGATTTGAGTAGTGACCGCAGCACTTAACATCGTGCATTTCACTTAAATAAATATGTTTCACTTGAATGCTTCGGTTTCATAATAGGCAGATATTTTTTACTTTTGGTTACCTACCGAACATATATATATAATATATCGAACCGAAATTATTGTAATGAAACCTAATGCTATTTTAACATCTCATAAGGTTTAGAGTGAAAATAGAGTTTTATGATTATACCTAGTCTAGCCATAAGTTCTGTTACAAAGATTTTTTTTTAAATTTTTTTAATTGCAAATAACATTTATTACTTTTACAGTTTATTAGTTTAATACACAAATATAAAACAATTAAATAAACAATTAAATATAAAAAGCTTAATTAAATAAATTCGAAGAGATCTCCCTTGACTGTAATACAGTCCTTTAAACATTGAGGCCAGTTATCAATAGAAGCACCTACTCTTTCCATGGGAAAATTCTTCATTGCGAATTGTACGGATTGTTTAAAGGACTCCAAATTATCATGGCGTTTAGAGCAAGTTGTACTTTCTAAAATTGACCATAAATGATTATCCAGCCGAAGAAGATGATTATTAAGACCGGGACAAGACGACGGCCAGTCTTCAGCTCTGATGAACCGCGAGACTTCCAACCAAGACTGCGTCGACCGAGCTTTATGGCCCGGCGCCGTGTCTTGCTGGAAGGACCACACTTGGTTATTTAACATGGTGTTATTAAGAGGCTTAACTTAACTTTAACTACCTTCTCAATAATGGTATCTTGATACACTTGTGCCGATGTTTTGACACCTTTTTTACAAAAATATGGCTCCTTCAAAGTTAACAACCCACCAAACCATCAGTGAAATCGAATAATGCCCACGATGCACTCTGTTGACTAATTGTTTGTTAAAATATTGCTCAATTGTAAAAATTGTCTCATTAGTAAACAAAATTTTTCTGTGACCTCATGCAACCATGCAGTGTGGCACTACCTCTTACTAATCTATCAAATACATAAAAAATATTTCAACATTTTAATCCCTGTTAAAAAAGAACCATTGTTAGCTTTTCTCTTGCAACACGTAGACACTACATAGACACACAGTGTGTACGTGTTATGCGAAAAAACATGCGTAAAATTTTATACACCTCTTCACGGACCGATACAAATCACGGCTTTTACGCTCCTATTGTAACAGAAATAACACAATATTATTTTATAACGAAAAGGTTAATTGATAAAAGGCCTATGGATATGCCAATATTTAGGGCACCGCTTATCACAAAAAAGCTACACGTTTTCAGATTACGCTACATGAGTACCGACAGTTCAATAGTCAATGATTTTTCGTTGTTTTTTCCCGACACCAAATTAATTTAACTCCTTGCGCTCTTAACTCGATCCCTACGTAGACCCTTTCGGCTTCCCAACATAATTGAGCATAGGCGTCCTTTCGAAAATCTGGATAAAAGGATATGAGTAAGCATTTCAATATGTACTTATGCAACGCACGCCTAGAGTGAGTACACTAGAGGTTTTAGCATGTGCCGTTGGAAACACTCGTTGTATTGTTTAGTTTTATGTTATCACGACTAGTTCTTACTAGGAAGTGCCATGCTGCATTGCAGCCGAATGGGACTCGCTAAGTATACGAAAAATTTAATATTCAAAAACAGATTCAAAATTTATTTTGAACTTATTTTATTTTCTTAGCAAACTTGCCAACTTTCAGCGTAGTATACTGAGGCTAAAACTATTCGATAAAAACCTGGGCTCGAAGTAGCGAGTAAAGTTTGTTGCAAAAGAAATTTAAATGCGTGCACTTTAGCACTACGGACCCTAGTAAATATTTTAAAGCGAGTTTTTTGAACATAATTGAACATTTAATGTGTATTAGAGGAAAAGTTTGCGCAGCGTAAATTGAAGTTGGTGCAAACCGCTCGTTACCCTCGAGGAAGCTAAATTCACTGAGAGTGTATTTTTGAACGTGCAGACGAAATAATAAATATTTCGAACGTGAATAAATCTCCATTAGTAAAATATCTTGTTATTTACTAAGCTTACAGTATAATAAAGTTAAAAATACATATGAGAAAGTATTTGAAAAGCTATAAAAGTAGAATAAATATTTATATTTAACACAAAATAACCCCAGCCATCGCTGCTCCTACTGCACCCACATGCAACGTTGATAAAAGCGAGACGGCACTAAATGAAATTACGTATACTATAAGCGCTTACTGTTAATCCGAAACTATTAAAAACAAGTTGACAAGAAGTATACGAAAACACATTTTTCTAAAAAGTTAATTAGCAATAAAATGGAAATACGCTCATACTGACGGCGACAGCGAGCGGCAACCTCGCACGGGGTGAATGACCCTAGTCAGCCGGCCTCGCGGACATACAGAATGAACGAAGTGAGAAAAAGTTTTAATAAATTCCTGTGGCTAAACTATTGCTCTGATTGATCTGATTGTTGTTGTGTGGCCTGAAAATGATACACTAAATATATGGTTTCATTTAATGCCTCTCGGTTTTATCACCCTTGTATATTATGTCTTCACTTCTATAGATCAATTTAATATCAACAATGAGCCCTTCGTGCACGTTCGTAACCAAAGTTTCGACAATGAGTACCTTAAAAATATAAAACTATTTTCGTTCATTTAATATGAAATTATTAGTGACTATCTTTTAAAAAGTATAACGTACAAGCCTAAAATATACGTTTTTTACGACATCCTAAATCCATTGTCTTTGATGTACATAAATATTAATCTCTGCCATTGTGTGGGAGTATTTTACATTGAATAGAATATTACAAAAGGTATAAGGGTTTAGTATTGTGATCCCGCGCTTAAAGGATTTCTTTGTGATAATTGAAATTGTTGGGAGTCACAGTATCAAAGCTTCATTGGAGCCGGAGTCAAATTACTCGTTTTAAAAATACCCGTTGCGTTCTTGACATAAACCGTTTATTACTTAACATCACTTGAATATTTATATTTCTGACTTAAAATATAGTTTTTTTTTTTAATATAAGTAGTAATAAGGGAAAACGAGGTGCCAGAGCCTAGCGATGCTCGTAGTTATGCATAACTGTTATGCAGACGGCCCCTAAAAAGTCACAATCCGCAGAAACCACGACACCATAGGTATCGCTTTGCAGCGATATTGTGTTAGCGTAGGGTGTGAATATTCACTTACAGTTAAGTGTTATGTAACAACCAGTTCAGCAACCCCTCTACCTGTTTACAATAATATAACTATTATATACCTATATATAACAACCTATGAATAGTCATAACAATATACAATAATATAAACAACCTCCTTTTGTTATCGCTTCTTTTCCTCAACCCTTTTATTCGTGGTTCAATCCAATGTGGGTAGACAGACAACAAATACCATCTTTGGACTTTGTCATGTTGATTATTATGAATTTTTTTTTACGTACAGAAACTTATTTTTTGATATCATGTCAGCTCACACGAAATTCAGAACATCATTCCTAAATTTAGTGTGAATAAATTTCAGATTACGCTCTACCTAACAATGAAAAAGGTAGAAAATGGAAAACGTTATTCCTCTGCCTAATTTATTTTCTGCCCTATATCTATATTTTATAGTCCTATCTAAAGACATTAAACACATTGTCCATTAACAATTTACCTCTAACTCCCTAACTCTTTTGAATCCGGTTTTCTTCAATGCCAAAGCAATACTTCTGTCATCGTTAAAGTAACTGAAAACATCAGCTTGGCTATGGAGAATAAATCGCTTACAATTCATATACAGTTAGAGTTTAGCAAGACGTACATAATATAACTAAAGGGATATCATTAAATATTTTTTTTACGATATTTTTACATGAACTAAATATCATATCAGTTCTGACGTTTTTTGACAAATTTATCGGCATTTTATTTATCTGATGTGAGTAGTCATATGAGTAGTAAGATTTACTTTACTTTCCATTCCTTTAAATATTCCAAAAAATAATTTTCTTTTTAACTAAAATTTACGTGGCGATATCTTTATACTCATGAGGATGTAAGTAAGAACTTAATGGAAGTCACCCACACAGGTCTGGAAAAATAAAACAATAAGTCGTCTTGCCACCTTCGTCAATATCATTCCTATCAAAAATAAAATCTTACATTTGATGATGAAAGATATGATCAAATGACGGATTCCATTTTATAAAATCTTAAATAGATGACCACTGAAAATATCGAAATAGAAGACATCATACTAATATTATAAATGCGAATGTAAGTTTGTTTGTTACCCTTTCACGCGAAAACTGCTCAACCGATCATCATGAAATTTTGTACACATGTTCTTGGAGGTATTAGAAGTAACATAGGATAGCTTTTATCCCGAAAAAATGTTCCTGAGGGATGCCATGGAATGATTTTCCACGATATCGAAATTTACGCGGGCGAAGCCGCGGGGCGCAGCTAGTTATAGATAATAATAAGGCTCAATAATATCTCATATTGTAAATTATATTAAAAGGTTAATAAAGAGCTCTTTTAAGACATATCCAAAGAAAATAAGTTAAAGTCAGGGGTTTAATCCTCACTACCTAGTGTTCTTGTGTAAACAATAAGTAATCTCATCAGAAACTCCACAAGACATCAGGGAGCTGGCAAATGCGATTGCCGCTGAGTGGGAACATGTTCCGCGAGTCGCCATTAGAAAGATCCTCGATCCAGACAAATATATTATATCAAAAGGCAACTTCACGGCATACTTTCTTTATGTCTTTTGAGTGAAGTATAAATTGCACTTCATACAAATTCTAAGCTTGTTTCAAAAGCCCACTGAACGTATATAATATAATTGCATACTAAATCCTCTTATGTAGTGAAGATTATGTTTATTCGAGAAAAGTTAGTGCCTTGTTGAATTACAACCGCAATAGTTATTATACAGGGTTAGTTTTTGGTCACCGGCCAAATTTTCAGATTTGGTTCAGTATCGATAATAGTAAATTCGATTTATGAAATAAAAAATTTAACTTAACGAAAGACAAAGAAAGTATACCGTGAAGTTGCCTTTCACGTCGAGCGAAGTACCTCTGGCATCGCGCTTTCGCGGCTTAAGCTATTTATTTAAAAGATTATTTAGGATGTTGTTAAATTAAATCATTAAACACATATCGATCGTGATCAGATCAGTACTGCGCAATAAAATGATATAAATGAATAATAACAATACAAAACAACAGAAAAGCACATTTGTGGTCGAATTGTCTAACGTGTGTAAATCTATTAGTTACGCCCATTCAAAGCTACAATACGAGTTATTGTTATCTATACTTGAATCGTATGTATATAAATCCCGCAGCGTAAAGGATAAATCGTCGAATGCACGGAAAACGTGCATATCTGGCATAAGTAGATTAGTGTGATGATAGGCTGTAGCGATATTGAACGTTCCTTAATACCAGTTCCTTAATGGGGAAGGTAGAGGGAATCCAGTGCCAAATTTACAGATATATTACTTCGATATATTGCCTAGACATATAATATAAACTTAAAAGGCAGCACAACTTTGATAATCTAATTCTCTTATAATTTTTAAATATTAATTTTGAACATTTCTTGTTGTTTTACTTCGAGAACTGATAAAACTAGTTGTTTTCTGTTACGAATCCTATCCTGAAGAGTATGAACAAATCAAAAATTATATACCAATGAGAATAATGGACGCAGCACATTTATCAACTCGGAAAGGGATAGGAAACACATCGCCCAGGAAAGCGAAGACGATACGATTACGTTACGTTTCCCATTAGTGTGCGTTGCAGTATGAAGTTTCATACAAAGAATACTGACCGGCTCAAGGTGATACGGTTATAATCCCTTTCCGATTTGATAAGTGTGCTGTGACCATTAATAGTTGTGAATGACTATTGATTTTACCAGGGATTATAAACTACGTGGAGTCCCAAGTTAAGGTCTGATGCAATAGCTAAAGTAGAAGCTGTATTTTGTCGCTCGTTTAAAAGACGAGTAACAGGCAGTGCCATGATGCATGCATGCATGCATACAACTACAAAAATAAAGATACGTGTTTACAGCAATATAAATATACTAAATCACGCTGAGGAAATCGTGCAAAAACTACTATTTCAAAGTCGTAAGGCCCTCAAAGGTTAAACACACTCAGAACTTTCCAGATGGCGTCAAGGTTTTAAGGGACATTTCTATTTCGCTAAGTGTAAAATGCGTTTACTATTTTTAATAAGACATATTAAATGAAAGTTAAGCTAAATGAATGTACTACCTACTACCTACTGTCGTTATGACTCGAATATACACAAAGGGACCACGGTCGCGACGACCCAATATTAATACAGCTTGATCACTTCACTACATATTCACGTCTAAAATAGCCTTTCATGTGACAAATAGCGCGGTAAAGATCGTCCCAATTTCCAATGATGAGACCTACGTTACGTTCGAGAACCCTCCGTCATCAGCATCCAACAGAACGAACCCATTTCAAGAATAAATTAAGGTTTTTATATAACTGAACGATCCCTACTTACCCGAAAATTCCGGATATTGATATGTGAGATTTGGAATGTGATTTCCTTTTGAAATCTTTTGAAAAATAAAACGTAATAAACCAAAAATATACGTTTTTACGACGACCTAATTCCGCTGGGTATATGAAGTCCATTAATATTGATCCATACCACTGAATAATGTGGGAGTATATTACATTGAATACAATATTACAGTAGCTACAAGGGTTTAGTATTGTTATCCCGCGCTTAAAGGATTTCTTTGAGATAATTGAAATTGTTGGGAGTCACAGTATCAAAGCTTCAATGGAGCTGGAGTCAAATTACTCGTTTTGAAAATTCCCGTTGCGTTCTTCACATAAAGCGTTTATAGGTACTTAACATGACTTGAAAATTTATTTTTCTGGTTTGTAGTTTAGTTGTTTATAAGTAATATGTAATGGGACAAACAAGCAGTCAAAGCCTATGGGCTCATAAATATCCGTATAACTGGTATGCAGACGTGTTGTCTTGACTGTCACTGTCACTTTAAGGCAGTAAACAAAGACAAAGCAGCACCTCGACGACATGCAGTATTAGTATTACATATATGTAGCTCGCATATACACTACTACTTCACTACATTATAGTAGCTTTCCACCGTCTGTGTGTCTGTATGATTTGATCTTTAAAATTACGCAACAAATTTTTTGGGTTTTTTTTATTTTAGTTTTATTAGATAGAGTGATTCAAGAGGAAGATTTATATGTATAATAATATGCAATTTAACTCGAGCGAAGCTGCGGGCAAACGCTAGTTATTTAGATAACTTGTCAAATTTAATAACGTATTGCGGTGCTGTCTGTGTGTTTTGATAACGTTGCTGGTCTGTTGGCGAATTTGAAATTTAAATACAGATATTTTATCGCCTCTATTGGTTTTACGTCAAATGTCAAATATCGGAAGGTTATTAACATAATTATTTCGAATACAAATTGAATATTTAATGAGATACAAAATATGTGTAAGGTGATGTGTGCGAGCCGAGCGCTGAAAATACAGATAGCCTGTTGTTTTCTAAATTTACACGAATATAAACCATGCAATTTAATCAATATTGACCTGGTTTTTTTGACGTTTTGGGCTTCGGTAGCTGGATCTGTAGAGTAGAGGGGATCCGGTTGCTGGTTTATTTATCACATAATAAAGAAGAGCAAAAAAAT
>LUGF01045780.1:20675-35125 GCA_001625245.1 Calycopis cecrops
AACAGTCGGATCGCCATTTTCAGGACTACTGTCGCCTATAGACATCTGCGTAGAGGTTATACAGATGCGTTGCCCTCCTTCCTGCTTCTCCCTCCATTGGCCACCGGCTACGTAGACACGTACGAAACGCGTCAGCACAGCTGTCACTGTACGCCGCTTTCGTGTAAACGAGAGGTACCTCGCCGGTCGTGCCGGCCCCATACCGCTACATGCATGCATGCGGCGTGACATTACAGTAAAAAGAATATATTTCGACCAAACCTGCGGGTGCCTTCAGCCGCTATAATTAGAGGATCCCGGATTCGTAGGCAACAGGATCCCTCCAGCGAGGGGCTGGCCTCGGCCTCTGGCCCGAATACTCCGACAAATCGGACCCGTCAATCGTCCTAATCCACGCCGCCCTCTGCTGATTGAGACGGACAGATACCGACTCCTCAGAACAGCTGCTTTTACTCTGGCCCCTCCCCCAAGGCTGTCCGGTATGAATAGTCCTTTCCACAATCTATTTAACCATTTCAAATGTTTTTCACACAGCTCATAAACAAAATAATTTCAAGTTTAATGTAAATGCAAATGTGAAACGTCTCAAAGTAGTAAAATCTTGTTATAAATGTAACGTTTCTCTTTACGATCTTCTTTAAATGGTCCGCTAAATAAAACAAAACAACGTATCAGCAACTATAATTAGATTCTCGTTACAAACTATGGAAGAGCGAATGACATGGAGTAGAACTACATTGCTCATACAGAATGCTCGTAAAATTTTATAGGCGAATCCGAGCTACAGGATGTAGTCCCGAGGGAACAACCCTGCGACCTCATATTATACTCCTTTAGAGACATACTTATCTAAGCGTGATTAATTTGTTTTATGTAGCAAACAAGATAAGATTTATTTTATGCGATGAACGGCCATTGTGTCAGCTTTATATGTTGACGAAAATAGGAATAGTTTTTGTAAGAAAACAAGAACAAAAAATAAGTTGTATTAATTTAAGTTATAATACTTAAACTTTATACAAAAAAAAATCTCACGAACTTCTATTTCTATCAACTAACGAATATTTCGTTACATGCAGACATCAATAAGCAAGTTCTACTCCGGATCTACATCTGCTAATTGCTTCCAAACTTGTTTTGAGCATAATTTTGGCTAATTGTCGACATGTTCGGTGCCGTGCCAAATACAAGCGGGTAAAAAGCATTCTAAATCACAAGCTTTTAATTTTAGAAGTGTTAAACTTTATTTAACCAAAAGCTTTAAATTTTTCTATAAATTTCAAGAAACTGAAACGTGTTTCTTGTCTTAGTTTATAAGTCTCTTTGATAATCGATAAACATCATTTGGAATTGTATACGATAATCTCACTTTTATTTTAAAAAGTTTGTTCCATTAATGAGTTATACATATAATAGCTGTGTCAAGATAACGCGTCCACAAAAAAAACTCCTCTTTCTGATAACTATATCCCGTATAAGAGTGCATATAGATGGTAAGTAGTTTGAATCCCGTAATACTATATTGATATTTTAAATTTACGCGTCTGTTCTTGTAGGATGTACGTTGCATCGCAGCAACTGGTGCAACTTGCAGGTGAACGCACCGCTTGCTAACACGATATCGCCGTAAGGAGACCATTCATGTACTTTTCCCTAGAAGTAGTCCTTCTGCTAACAAAATTACTCTTAACTCGTCTCTTCATAACGATGTCCATGACCCATGTCTATGTGACCATGAGGATGCTTTATCAAATCTAATATGCTTATTCTTTATACCGATCAGTTATAATTATTTACTTTTTTCCAATATGACGTTAAATTTCTGCTCCTGGCAATCACTTTTTATTTAACGATTTTTTTCTCTGCGTAATTGGTCGATTATAACATTTTTCTTCGTTCATCAAATATGTAAATCAATTGTAAAAATATTCTAAACATAGAGAACTTCAAAATTTTCTTTTCATTCAAGGCTTTATTCGCTGTTCCTTCTATTTGTACTTTTTCTTCATTGGCGCTAACCTAAACAACTAACTACTAGCTAACATTTAGTATAATGTGTGGGATTTGGCTTACAGTACCTTGAAACGTTTTTGTTGTTGACACTGGGAAAACATTTACGTCTAGGTATTATCCTAGGAGACCTGGTAGCTTCTAGACCTATGTCGGACTCGACACTCAGTGCCATGCCGACTAAATCTCTTCGAGTATCTTCAGCCTTTACAATTACACATCCCCCTACAAGCAACAGGATCCCTCCAGCGATAGGCTGGTCTGGCAAAAAGATCAGACTTCTCCCCCTTAATTGATATTATGAGGTGCATTCGTGGAAAGGATATAAAATTCGCTAACGAATGCAATACTATTCTCATAAATCTTTTCTTATTTATGTAACAAGTTCTTAACAATCAGGATGAAAGAATAGATGTAAATGTGAATCTGTAGAACAAAGAAAATAGTTTATTAGTTGAATAAACTTAGTAAACTACTTAAGGAAATTGCTTTGTGTAGGACTTGTAGCACGCAATTGTATTCTTGAATGAGCTAGTCTAGTCTATACTGGGCTGTAAAATGTATACTGAGTCGTATAAAAGCATCTTAATTGATTCTATCGCGGTACTTTGAAAAATTTATTAAACTGTTTACATAAAGATACACAGCCATAAGTATTTCTTCTAAATATAATTATATTAATTAAAAACAGGTCTGGTCTCAATTTAATTTTAATTTTATTACTCTCAAGCTAATTTTCAGCAGCTACGTTTCAACGAAACGCCTCAATTTCCTAATTTACTTCACAATTAATCTCAATTACGGCAGTTAGCAGGGATTTTCACAATTTCTGAGCCTAGGACCGAGGTAAGCTACCAACTACGCAAATTATATATGTGTACACACACAACACAAGAAAACAAATTTTTGAATAGGCATCTCAAAAAATAAAGCTACTTACTAAAAAATGGTTTAAAAGTAATTAGATTGTAAAAATTAATACATATTATTTAAATCGCTTATGAAATACCTATGTCACACGTTTACAAATATAATGGTTGTTTTGCGCCAAAAAAATGGTATACAAGTTTCAAATACAATATTTTCTTGCTTTCTCATGAGAAAAATTTCTAGTATGAAAACCTGCTGTACGTTAATTTAGATCAAGCTTTAGATTAGAAAAATACTTTAGTTGAACGTACAATGTACAACCAGAAATTACAATTTAATTCTGTAAATTAAGATTCGAGATAACATTAAACATTATATATGCCATAGCATTCTTATTAATTAGCTATGCTAGCCGTGGCAGTTTTCCTAAGATTTTTTTGTTAAAAAGTCTTATCAAATTTATCCATACTAATATTATAAATACGAAAGTGTGTTTGTTTGTTTGTTTGTCTTTCTGTCACATCAAATTAGGAGTGCACGATATATATCGATATTTCATAAAATATCGATAAATGTACGCGATATATCGCTTCAACCCGATATTATCGAATCACTGAGTATCGATATTTATATCGATAAATTTCATCCGATATACAAAATATCGGATGAAATTAAAATAACATTCCAATCCATTTTTATATTAATTTCACAATAACGAAACGCAACGACAAATATACTAAATATTCTCTCATAATCATAATAATCTGTATTAATGTATTCTGTACAATCTGTGTCTGTACTCTGTGGTTGCTCGCTTCGCGCTTTCTACTTGTCGTTACTCGCTTTGTTTTCAGTGCAAAATATATAATAGTTGTACTACACAGACGCGGTAAGTTTAACAGATAGTGTCACACTACATGCTTCCATGCTGTCGTTACTCGCTTTGTTTTCAGTGCAAAATAAATAATAGTTGTACTACACAGACGCGGTAAGTTTAACAGATAGTGTCACACTACATGCTTCCATGCAGCCTAATTGGGCCGACACGACAGGGGAGGTACCTCTTCACTTACACGAGACTGACTTAAAGTGACGGTGTGTAAGTGCCTTCGGAGGTGAGAGGAGAAAGGTAGGCAGCGCATCTGTATAGCCTATATGCGGATGTCTGTAGGCGTCGGTACTCTTGAAAATACCTCCTGCTCGTTTGCCCCCTAAACCATAAAAAAACAAATTACTTACGATATATCAAAAATATCGATATATTTGGACGATATATCGCAAAGTATCGATATAACGATACGATATATTATATCGAAATAAATATCGATATTTTTTTTACGTGAACATCCCTACATCAAATCAATTCAACATGTCACATTTTGTATGGAGATAGTTGAAAGGCTGGAGAGTGCCATAGGCATATTTTTGTTCTACCAAGCGAGCAAAGCCTCGGCTAACAGCCAGTCTTTACTATATCAAACTTTTGTGATGTTCTCAAGACACGTGTGCATGGCTCTCTACTCGTGGCACTCCAGCAACTGCCACTGTGGCATGATACTTTTCAGTCATACAATACCAGCGTGTAATGAAAGTCATGCTACCGTGTTTGGAGCAGTTTGGAGATTTATAGTTAAACTAGCTGCGTCCCGCGGTTTCACCCGCGTACATCGTGGAAAATCATCCCATAACATCCCATTGGAACATTTTTTCGGGACAAAAGCTATTCTGTGTGTTAATCTAAGTGTCTATCTAACCCTCTATGTGTGTGCCAAATTTCATGAAAATTGGTTCTGCAGTTTTTGCGTGAAGGAGTAACAAACAAACAAACAAACAAACATACAAACTTTCGCATTTATAATATTAATAAGATAGGATTACCCATTGAGAGTTTAGTGGAAGAAGGGCAATGCAGGTGCGTAACATTTGCTTGTGGTTGGTCACCAAAGCGCTGGTTACCAAAAATGGAGAGGTTAATCCTTTAAATTGAATGTATAGTCGATAATTTTTCATACTCATTTTAATAATATGGAAGGAAGTTCTTGATAAACTGAAAGATAACTTTCTTATCCATATACTTTTAACTTGATCCTTACGTCGCGTAGACACATTTGCTTTCTAGAATAACTAGACCGGAGTCTTTTAGTAAATGTGTGTAAAGTTTTGGAAATGCGCGTTTTATTTGTTTAGTGAAAGCGCCCGGTTCAACATTCCATCATTACTGCAACACTCAATCACACTTTGTAAAACATTTTTTTTGCCTTTATGCATCACCCAACCGTCTGTACAAATATTTATTTAAAAGACAACTTTACTCAAATAATATTTCAGTATGTCATGTGGCCTTTCGTATTTAGTTATTGTGGATATACTACTAAATATGAAAGGCCACAGCAGCAAACAGAGAGCCTGGGCACGCGGCTCAAGTTTTGCTTTTCTTTTAAATTAATAGCATTTTTTCGCCTGGTTTATCCCGCTAGATCACCAGTTGTAGTCGACAGCGTATTTACAATGTATATCTTGCCATCACCCATCCCTTAGATTCAGTTCGTGTATAAGTGACTTACTAAAATAATTACTATCACAACGCCAAAAGTAGCAAGATTAATATAATATAAAATCTTCATATATTCTGAGCTTGTCATAAATTTTGGTATACACGGCTTGTCGAGCTAACCGCAGAGGTAGTGCGGCTACAAATTCTGCTCACAAGTCGTGGCAGGGCGCTAAAACTAACGAGCTCCATGCACGGACAGCTTCATCTTCACTTGCCAGTACTTTTTGAACTCACAACTTCAGTTTTAATGTCTACTTAGACACGTGCTACGTTAGTGTTATGGTGCGCTCTAATTCTACCCACAAACATAAAATAACATTTTATAAACCTTTTGTTTGATTACATTTATATTTCCAGTTTGTGTACGACACTTTATATATCAGCCGCCTTTATGTCGTATTTTCACTCTATCTCTCCTTCTGTCTCTCGTATACTTCGAGAAAGATAGAGTAACCTTTTCTGGAACGACTGGAGGCTAGTGTGGTCGAAACTGCAATTGTGCTGAAATCTTGAAATCTCCGAAACGTCTTGACCGATTGGGTTGAAATTTTGTATGTGTATTTCCATTGTTTCACAGACACGTTTGTATTAACTATATATATGAAAAAAAATTGTTTGTCTGAAAGAAAGTCTAGAAAGGACATACTTTCTAGAATCGTAATGCATAATGCATTTGAGAATGTGATAATCATTCGTAAAGTTGTTCTGAATGCGTCTGCGAAGGTTTCTAAGTTGGTTCGACTAATTTTCTACAGACGGCGCCACTGCTTTTTTAATGAACTTTATTGTATATTGCTATTACAGTCCATGCTGACGTATCTATTGGTGGCGTAGCAACGCGCTCACGGTACAGTAATATATAATTTTAAAAGTAAGGCTGTGTTCCCAGTAGAGAAACTGTTAGTGGCGGAATGAGTTTAGCGCATATCGGTTTAATTCATATATTTGAATTTCAAATTCATATATTTGAAATGGAGTGTCGACTGTATGCTATTTTTGCGCTCAATTTACGCTGTTTTCAGCATTACATACGCCGAATGTCTCAGTTAGTGGCCGATTCATAGCAAAATAAACAACATTTTGCTTGCGACCTACATAAATTGATCTGAGTTCGCAGCCAACTCGAATTTCAGTTGGCCACAAATTTGCTGCTCACAATTTGCCTACTGGGCACACAGTCTTAATATTGTAATTGTATGTATGTATATGTAATTTTATACAGTGCCATCTGTACTAAATAGATAGCTCCGTAAAATTTAATCATTTCTGAAACCTTCGCCTAAATACTTTATAAGTATTAACACGTTTTATAAAGAGCAATAAAAATAAGATGTATGTTGACAATAGTATAAAAATGCAATAAATTCGGTGCTGAATTTTTTTATGATGAATATCAAAGCTTCTAAAAAGAGACAGAAAGGGTAACGGTCTCTTTCTGTGCATGTGCGAGCTCTACAAATAATTTTATCAAAATTGCGCGATTAAGTAAGAGTATTTTGATACCGTAAATTTTCAGTCTTAGTCAATGCTTTATTACAGAGTCAAATCAAACCTCCGAACGGGTTAGGTTAAACATGACAACCGCGCGCGAGTCGTACCACCCGCCAGTGGTGGAGGGGGGGTCCGGGCCCCCCAGTCATGATAGCTCATAGAGCTCTTCTAGCTCAAGACCCGTGTCGGCCACTTTTTAGCTGCCGCGCGTGAGCTGCTCCCCTCCGTCAGAGGTGGGGAAAGGAGGACACCGGCTGTCCTTCTGGCCAAGACAATAATAACAACATGGAGAAAATACAAAATAAATATGGGCGGTTTTTGTACATGAAACAGCATGGGGTATATCCATTTTACCCGTTGATGTATCCAACTTTATTTGTCTTAGGTATGGTAGGGTACAATGAATTAAAGGTTAGAAGGGATGTTGCGCTAGTCACATATATTATGCAGGTACTCAGGGGCAGGATAACTAATGCTAGTTTACTAGCGTATGTTGGTCTGTACGTTCCTGAAAAGTACGTGTGGAGACGTCGACGACCACAGCTGCTAGCGGTGCCGCGCGCACGAACTAGTCTACTCCGAGAAGCACCGATAACGCGGGCCTTTCGCAGACCAAACTGACATATTTGTTTGTTCTCTGAGTGAATTCGCCAATATAGCGGCTAAGATAATCTCCTATGAAACACAATAATTGTAAATAATAATGCAATATTTCGAATGTAAATGTAGAATTATAATTTTTAAATCTGTTGCACTACTGAATTAGGTTACCCTGTAATAGTAGTTGTAAGAAAGGACATAAATAAATAAATAAATAAATAAATAAATAACCTATTAATCTTAATAATCCGGTTTGCCTCCTCCCAGACTAGCTGGGAAAGAAGGGGGGGTCTGCACCCCCATCGACCATAAATACAGAGGCTCGAGCTGCATTAGGGCACTCGCCTCTCATACAGATGAAGCTGCACTGGGCCTTCAGCCTGTTAGCGTAGAGTCTACAAAAAAAAAAAATATTTGCGTAAGATAAATATTTTAATCAGGAATATATTTGAAAGTACTAATTGCACACGAGTAAAGTCGCGCACGCTTACATGAGTAAGAGTTAGTGCATTCACAAGGCCCGTCAAAAGGACAACTTGTCTATAAAACTGAAATTGTACTCTGATCTTAGGGAGTTGGTAGCCTCGAAATGCCGTTATATCTTTTAGTTAAGTTCAAACGGAAAGCTCTATAAAATCCAAACTTTAAGACTCTCTCTTTTTCTCTAGGATATTCAGATGTGGAATGTTTTAAGTACAATATTGTTTTCGGTAATTACGAACTGCGCATACAAAATGAAACCCATACAAAAAAGTCTCAGCGGCCATTATCTAAAAATCGGTTCATCATACTCTATATTTAGAGGTGTCTATCTCAAAATCAATTCATCTTAATATATTTTCAGAGGTTTCAATCTCAAAATTACATAATTATCCTTTTACTCATGATTTATTTTCTTTCCTAATAATTGGAATTGGAATATATTTTTGAACATAATTCCGATTTATCATCACGGACTTGTATAGGGAAGTGAATTCATCGTGTTCCTACGTTTTCTTGGCTACAAACAGGTTCAAATGTCTCATGAATTTAAATAGTAACGGAAGACAAGACGTGTCTATCAAACCAAGTTTTGGCTTGATCTCAGACAAAAAGAAGGTAAAATAAATTAAACATTCAATATATTGTCTGTAAAAATAAATGTCCATAAAGTAAGAAGAAATAATAGAGAGAATTATTTACATTACTTACTTGAAATGTAAAAAAAAACAACGAGCATTGTGTAGAACTACAACCTCATCATCATCATCATCATCATCATCAGCCTGTTGCAATCCACTCGCTCTCCTCACTTCCTCAATATTTATTATTTACGTAAAGCTATGCCGTACATAATTTTAGATTAGGAGTATGTATTATATTTAGATTTTAAATAAGATAGGACATAAGACATTTTTATTTTAGTTTATATTGCTCCTTGCATTTTCAGTTTTACAAACACGTCAATTACTTAAAAAACCGGCCAAGTGCGAGTCAGACTCGCACACCGAGGGTTCCGTAGGAACGGGAGGTATGAGCAAAAGTAATAGACGTTGAGAAAATTACACTTCCTTGCGACAAACTTATATATGCGGGGCATACATTTAGTGTGAAACGAACTACATGCATAAGTTGGTAATGATTTTTCCAGTGATATAAATTTTATTTACCAATTTTTAGATTTATTCCTATATGTATACTGTAAGGTCTTACTTCTTGCCAAATTTCAGAATTCTAGCTCAACGGGAAGTACCTTATAGGTTTTCGAAAAAGTGCGTTTTCATACAAAATTTGTGCATAAATGGCTATAACTTTTTATTGCGTTAACTTAGAAGTGTGATTTTTTCAAGGCATCAAGACGTAACTGACCTTCGTATTTGACAAAGATTTCAGCTTAATCCCTTCAAGCGTTTTAGAGAAAAAGGTTTTGACAGACGTACAGACGGACAACAAAGCGATCCTATAAGGGTTCCGTTTTTTCTCTTTGAGATACGGAACCCTAAAAACATATACCATATAAAGTAACACATTGTCAAAAAATAAGAAATAAAATTATTACGTCACATTTTTTTAAGGAACCTACCTGTAAAAGTTTTAGCCGAACCAAGTAGGTAGCCTATTGATTTACAATTTTTGGTAATCTGTATTAATGTAAAAAACTTTATTTTTTCTTTGATTTTTTAGAAATACATTTGTTATTTACGGTGCCGCTATTAGTCATTCATTGACACTAAAAGCTATAAATATACAAGTAGAAGAGACATTATCAAACATTATAACGCAATAACATTGAATTTAAGCGTCATTAGGCATCATTAACTCAAATCGGACACAAATTAAATATTGTTAGAGACAAACAAAGTAGATACTTGAAAATGTAATTTTCATATTGCTGATAATTAATAATATAAATATGCAAAATATTTATAGAGTGTATATTTGATTCTTGTTTATAAAATTATTAATTATCTATATTTTAAATGCACTATTTACTCATTTATATATAGTTATTTAGTATTATATATGTATTTATTATTCGTGGGAGGGTTGTCGATGCGATCGAGAGAAAAATCAACCACCACCAACACCAATCAAGAGAAAGAAGAATGATTAGAAAACATCAAATAAAGAAAATTTATTGTACAGACCTTCAAAATGACAACCATTCCGAGTGATTAATTATACAGTCAAGTCATACGAGTCTTTTTTCATTATAATTGTAATGTATTAAAAAAACCTCTTAAATGTACTAATTAATAAAGTGATTTGCGGGTTTACAAAATCAGAAATGTTAGTAGAGTGTCGTTAGATATTATTTAATTTAAAGTATAAATGCACTACGCTTGACTGAAACCCAGTCCCGTCAAAAGAACCCAATTATGTTTAACGGCTCTTGTCCTATTTTTTATAATTGTGCATCTTCGCTATAAAAACTTTTTGCTTGGTATATTTTTCTATTTTATATTCAAATTCCGTACATTATTCTCGTTAGTACATCAGTGAGACGGGACAATTATATAGAATGGACGAGCGCTGGCGAGTTTCAAGTCCGCCCTGAATCCATCAACAAAACCACTGCGCGCTTAAATTGAGATGTCAATTACGTCACAGCTACTCCGTCCTTAATCTGTCATCTAGACACCAAATACGGCAAAACTGCCACTGAGGGAAGTTGCTGCAATTTTTCTTCTGAAATATCGGTTTTAAAATTTACTTGAGTATCATAACAGACCTAGAGCACTAAATATGCAGATAAATAAATATTTTAAAAAAACTAAGATTACAATGGTGGTGATATTCGTTAATCTTTCCATATCATATTATATTTTCATACTATATTTAATATATACTTGTATACTGTACTATATATAATATATACTTGTAATAACAAAATGTATTCAAGAAGAACTTGTATCGCTCCAGTTGAAATCGATCTGGAATTTACTTCTGGAACTACTAGCGGTGAGTTATTGCTTTAGGTGTGGTCGAGTAAAGTGCGCAGTAAGTCTCTATTATCTACGTCTTTAGAGTCGCTACATTGTGGTGCTGGGACTTAGCGGGAATGAACAAGTCCACTCGATTCACACCCGCACTTACAATACTTAATTGAAATGCTCAAATTTTTGTAGCATAGTAAAATTAAACTCGAATGTGTTGCATTTTTTTGTACGCTGGCTTTCTAAGAAAATCGAGAAAGTTCTCTATATTATATAAAGTATAGGGGGCAAACGAATTCTCAGAGCCATTTGATGACTACCGCCACGCACTAGCCACTTTTTCAAAGTTCTATCAGAGGTATCTATATTCCACACTGCTACTTATTTATTACGGTGGTGTTACAGATACTACGATAACAGATATTACGTTGGCGTCGCACTGCTAATTTGCTACGATGCTGTAACATATACTACGATACCAGATAGTACATTGGCATAGCACTGTTATTTTGCTACGGTCGTGTAACAATTACTACGATGATAGATACTACGTTGTTACTAGCTCTGCTTATTTGCTACGGTGGTGTGTACAGATACTACGAAGCCATACACTACGTTGATAATGCTCTGCTATTTTGAGTGATAAAAACAATACTTAACATCGCGCGGTCTCAGCTAGCCTTATAGTATGTATATTAGTCAATTATATAAGTGTCACTACAATAACAGAAGTATTTTTTTTCATTTCATTTAAATAAGTAAAAAAATTTGGTAATGACAAACCTATGTCGAATCGAAAATACAGTATTGCTGATGCTATTTTAAACATAGACTTTATTGTGTAAATAGCAACTAAAGACATTATATTCTCTTAGCGCCTGTGGTATATTAGATATAATAAAAACAACTAATGGATAGATCTTCAGAAACCTATAACAAGAAGCTAAGTCGACACCAAACACATAAATAATATCAACACATTTTAGCCCCTCTTAACACAGTCATTGTTAGCTTCTCTCGCACAAAACGTACACTCTATACGCCTCGTAAAATTTATGCACCTCTTCACAGACCAATAGACATCACGGCTTTCGCGATCCTGTTGTAACAAGAAACACACAATTATTATATACTGAAAAATGCGTTTTTTTTTTAAATTTCGTAAAATCCTTACGTAGCGTTGACCCTTTCCGCTTCGGACTATAATTGGGTGTAGGCGTCTTTTCGCAAATGTGGGTAACACGGTAAGAGTGATTATTAAATATGTATCTAAACATACCTTGAATAATTACATACTACGCGTTTTTAGCACTTTCCGTGGATCGTGACGAATAAATCCAGTATGGCACATACTCAATTGCAGCCGAATTGGTCCAGCTAAGGTATACAACAAGTATAAGTAAGTAAAAGTATTTTAATAGGTTTATAATAAATTCACGAATACAATTTGTCAGTACAAGTATATAACGTTTTCTTACGTTACTTGCCAACTTCCAGCGTAGTCTACTCTCTTAAACGAATTGATAAGAATCTGGTCTCGAAGTAGCGAGTAAAGTATGTTGTAAAAGAAATTTAAATTCATACACTTTAAGCGGCTATTAAATATTTAAAAGCGAGTTTTTTGAACACACTTAAACAATTTAGGTTTATTAAGGTTTGCACAGTGTACGTTGAAGTTGGTCCAAACCACTCATTATCCTCTAGGAATCTAAATTCACAAATGTATAACATAATTTTTGAACCAAAATCCAGAGGAAATATAAAATATCTTGAAAAAAAAAGGTATCCACCGCAGAGATGCCCGTGAAGGCAAATTATCAGTCGATGCTCCAAGGAAACCCAAGTCGTGCGGTTACTGCCATGTCACCTGTAGCCTGAGCGATATAGTCTGCATATACACTCCACTGATCTTATTACGTCGAGGGGAAACTCTTTATCAAATTATTCGTCCCTAGACTGTCCCCTGGACTTTCTGGATCACAAATAAAGTGCTCAAAATCTTGTCACCTGCTGTAATAAACCTCCTAGTATGCATATTCAGTGTACTCCATTGCTCGATCGCTTTTTCACACGATTTTATTCAATTTGTTTCATAAGGAATAAACTCTTAAAACACATTTAAGCCTGATAAGGGAATAAAAGTCAATGACAAACCAACTTAAGCTACTCTACACCAGCGCATACAAATAGGGATACACTTAATATATTATTCCTATTTAATAAATATGTATAACCTTTGTACATAATGAGAAAAGTATACACTACAACAGAGATATTTAGGTACGATTAAGGGATTTTTAGGGCGCATTAATTGGAGGCGTAAAATTATAGAAACCGAGCTCGAGCTCCTATAATTTTATCATGATGCTGCCCCTCCCTACCATGATCAACAAGCCTTAATTATTTAGGATAAAGATCAAGTAACTTCTCTAAAAGCAAAAGGTGATTGCGTAATTAATGTAATCTACAAGAATGGTTTTGCATTTTTTCTTAAGAGCTTCTATGATATAACGATTTCAATGTTGAAAAATATTTTTTGAGTTCACATCTTATGATACGATTCGCACATTAGATCAAAATATGAAGAGTAAATCGTCTGCTTTATACCTCCTGCTTATCCCAAAGACTAACAAACAAACCTGTGAAATCTCTCTTTGTGGGTGTTAACGATCACTCGCAAAATTTAAAGTAATGTCCGCTTTTATTTTTATATACAATATCCTAATAGTCACAAAATACACAGACATTGACGAAGGGGTAAGTTACAACCTAAATTTAGATTGGAAGCTGCCGCACTAGACGCTAGATGCAGATAACCGACTCGGAGTAATTCGCTGTAATTTATCTCCGTGGACGAATTGAACATCCACTTTAAATACAAGCCAACTCCAAATTTCGTTTAGTGCCAATTAAAACTTTTCTACTGATCAAACTTTAATGGACACATTTCCCGACTAACTTATAGGAGGACGGAACACTTAGTGTCTAAGAGAAGCTAGACAAACTCTTTTATATATGTCACGAAGAAAAACAATCCTAGAACTTGGAAAAACAACGAATTTATATTATTAGCTATTAATGTGAGAGCTGGCATTACCAGTGAGATACCTCTTGATCTACTATAAGTGAACAATAAAAATTAGATACCTACCTTAGTAATTTTGTTTAAACTGCCTTGTGAACCAATGGCAAACATATTTAAGCATGTCGTGAGATCCAAGATTCGAATCCCGTGTAGAACGAGAAAATATTCTGATTGCGCTCTTAAATGAGCTAGTCTTAGCTAGCTATTAACTGAGCTACATTATTTAATATATTATTCTTAATCGGTGATGATTAAGTGATATATGACGGTGACCATGACCATTGATTAATTATTATCATCGTAGTTTTCGTCATCGTTATTATCACCTTTATCCATTCTGTTAAATCTACAGGTTATGCGTGTTTCGATGAACAGTATTTTCCACGTTCATTTTAGTATATTTAAAAGTATACAAAATAATACA
>LUGF01045780.1:47307-64749 GCA_001625245.1 Calycopis cecrops
AAAATACCAAGTGTATAATGAATTTCGTTATAATCGTATAAGGACTCTCTGAGAATAAAATCTTATTAAAAAAAAATATGCTTTTAATAAGTTACACCAAGAAAGTATTTAAACTACTTATATACGTATCACGTAATCTTTTTTCTAAGTACTTCTCTGGAGTCTCTCTCTCTAATCTATTTTCTAAGACTTTCTAAGTACTTTTCTAAGCACTCTCTCTATTATGATGGGCTTGTGCACATCTCAATAAACAGCTTTTCCTTATATATTCATGAGAAAGAGCTGATTCAGATGTTACTATAATGATAGTAATTATAATTAACATTTATGAAACGCTTCTATTCTATCAATATATATCGCTGGAAAGAGTAGGATTTCAGAAACGGTTTTTACGTTCAAATACTGCAGAGAGAGAACAACTTGGGACTTTCTTGTGAATTATAAAAAGTATTTCAAGATGGCTTTTCATGAGGCATTTAAGCAATTAATGCTTAAAATTATAGCTATAATACCTTCTTCGTAGACGAGACGAGAATATGGTAATGGAGTGAATAGTAATAGGAGTTAATGCAATATACATCAGTTGTACTATTAACTGATGTATATTTTATTAGATTATAAAAGTTTCAATTCATGTTGATGAATTGCTATTTTTTTTCTTTTTGTTTGGATCACGGAACAAAAAGCACACTGTCCCATTCGGTGAATGTCGCCCAATAAGACAATTAACCGGAGTATTACTAGTTGTGCATATGCATTACCCTTCTTCACGGCATCACTCCAATAGGCCACCGGCTACTTATAAACCGCATAACCATTCTTTTATAAGGTGTCCAGTGAACAGCAAGTATCTGCTTGCCCTGGCGCCTATAGACGTGGACAGTTAAAACCTTTAAGACGCGTTGCAGTTATTTAAGATTCACAGTTTCTTTTTGTGAAGCAGCATTATATCATGACATAGACTGTCGCGTTGTCTAGTGATAAGCATGTTCGACCATTGTTGCGAGGTCCCCGGTTCGAATCCCGGATAGGACCAAAAATTTTTTGTTGAGATTTTTGAATTTCCAATAACAGTCCGGAGTCAGGAACAGCACATTAAGCCGTCGGTTCTGCGTCTGATTACTCCCCGGTCGTGTCCGACTGCCGTCCCATCGGAATATGAGAATGAGGACATAGAGAGTGCACTTGTGTCTGTGAACCCACTTGTGCACACTGCACCATAATATGTCCTACGCGGATGGCTGGCCGATGATGGCCATAGCCGAAATCGGCTAGAACGACATTATTATTACATCATGCGCCATACAAATGGCAAAAAAGCTTCGAGTATCTGAAACAAGGGTATGTGCAATCGCAACATAAAAATGTACAAATTCCTATTGAAAGATATGCGCGCACGACAGGTGATAGCTGTAAAATATGATTATATTTTTGGGACTGTATATTTTATAGTACCACTCATAAGTATTTTACATATTCTATGTATATAGGATAGGAGCTTTGTCCAACAATGGGACACATAATAGAATTTAGTAATAAAATAGGTATAGAACTAAATACGCGCACATGTAATTAATTTTTTAACAAAATCTTATGAAACGAATGTCGAATGTCGCAAAAATCATAAGGATTGAGGAGGAAAAAATATTGCCGATAATCAAATCATCAATCATCTTGGCAAAGACTTAAGATATTAAATAGATAAATAAATAAATAGCTGTAGACTTTACACACCACGTTAGCCTAGCCCCGTGCTAAGTACCGTAAGGACTTGTATTACGGGTACTGGGTACGGGACAACGGATATGTATTTAAAATGCTTTATTTTAAAAAATTGTATATGTTTAAGATTTTTTTTTATTTTTTATTATAATTATAAGAATATCTGTATCAATATAATGTATTATCAAAAGACGACGAACGGTATTACAAAAGATAATAAATGTGAATCATCAAAAATTACAAGGATACAATAGCAGGATCACAGCAGCAGTCTGTGGCGTGGACTGCAGGCGTGACGTCATTTAACATTAATTTTTTTCATACTTCCCTTAGAGTGCTCACATAGAGAAGCAGGTTACCGGCGCCGACAAATAACGTATCGGTAAATGCTTGAGCCGGCTCGAGTCGGTGCTGGGAGTCGGCGCGTACTACCTGTAGGCGCCGAAAACCTGCTTCTTTATAAGTGAGCCCATAAGATAACATTGCAAAAGTATCGGCGCCGACTCTGCGCAGATTTTATCGGCGCTGGGAACCTGCTTCTTTATAAAAGCACCCTTACTCCCAACATACTTTCTGAATTTATTACCTTTAGTTGATGGAATTAATTATCACTTCTTTATAGAATTTTATATTGTTACTTGATTATGTGATATTATGCAGTTCCAGAGAGCAGAGATCCTCCACCCAAAGATGCCACCACCTTGTCGTGATGGCCGGGCTTGCGTGCCTCTATAATCCCCCAAGATGGGACAGGCTCGGGGAGAGAGGCCAGACTAACGGTAAAGTAAATAATATCAAGCTTACTACGATTTTATTTCTACTTCCTACTCGATCTCTCGCACAGGCTTAAAGTGTGCATTATAAACTTAAACTATACACAAAAACGATTATCACATAGTTCTATTTCAATCAACTAACGATAACACTTCGTCACACGCAGACATCAATAAACAAGCCCTACTCCCGATCTACATCTGCTAATTGCTTCCAAACTTGTTTTTGAGCATAATTTTGGCTAATCGCAGGCGTTGTCGGCGCCGTGCCAAATACAAGCGAAGCGGGAAAAAGCATTCTAAATCACAAGCTTTTAATATTAGAAGTGTTAAACTTTATTTGAACAAAAGCTGTGTTGCCGAACGCTGAAACTTTTAAGTTTTTATATAAATTTCACGAAACTGAAATGTGTTTCTTGTTTTAGTTTATAAACGTCTGAGTTTAAGTAAGCTTAATGACTACTTTGAAAGTCGGTAAACATCTTTTGGAATACTATACGATAGTCTCACTTTTGTTTTTAAGAGTTTGTTCCATTAGTAAGTTATATAATAGCTGTGTCTAGATATCGCGTTTGATGAAGAATCTCTCTTTCACATAGCTATATACCTTAGAATGATTTTAGTCTGCAAGTAGCTAGAATCTCGTTGTACTATATAGATATTTTTAGTTTACTAGACTGTTATTGTAAGATATATGCTGCATAGCAGCAACTGGACCGACATGACAGTGAAGGTACCGCTTGGTAACATGATATCGTCGCATGGAGACGATTCATGTAGCTTTGGATGTGCGGTGGTCCATTGTAAACGACCAAGGCCCTACTTCTAACAAACCTACACGTACTATAGTATTAATGTCCGTGAGGCTATTGAAATAAAACAACCATATTTGTTAACCATGAGGATGCCATATTAAATCCTATATAATGGCTCCTTCTGTGTTAACCATGAGACCTGGCTTACACCGAACCACACCGTTTTGGTCCTTACTTGACGCAGTCTTCATGTCACCTATCTTAATGTCTTAATGTAATAGAATATTATTGTCAGTATGTGTTAACTTGTGTATACTCTGTTGTTGTTGTCTCTTGTATTGTGTCCGAATAAATGTTTTTCTTTCATTCTTTCTTTCTTACTAATCAAATGTAATTATTTATCGTTCTCCAATATATTTAAGCTTATTTTACAAAAACTTATCTCAAGGACGCTTATTTTTATTTTGCGAATTTTTCTGCGTAAATGAGCGTTTGTAATATTTTACTTCATTCATCAAATATGTAAATCAACAGTATAATCTAAATATAAAGAATTTTATATTTCTTTTTGCGCCGATTCTTTTACATGTACTTTTCCTCGCAGTCTGTAATCTAAACGATTATCTATCTTTTAATATAAAATAATAGATAATAGATTCGCCTTCTTTGTATGATTGATTCAGTTTATGAAAAATTTTGAAAATATCAATTTATTACACTAAATTGAAACCTACCAAAAACAAGCTTAATGTTTTTTAAATTATTTATTACAATAATAGTAAATGTGTCAAATAAGGTGTTTAATATTTAAACATCTTATTTATCACAGTTACTGTTTTGTGTGTTACACACTAATTGATACGAGAAATATTATGTTAGATAGATATTATATTATAATTACTCATATACTAGACTGTTTAGAAGCTCTTTAGTACCTTTGTATTTTCTTCTATAGATTGTATTGTGGTCTAGTGGCAAGTATTTAACCACAGTTCGTGAGATCTCCGATTCGAATCCCATTCCTGTCAGCAGACTGTTCGCTAATTGGCAGTATTATACCCACGTACCTCGGAGATTATGCTAAGCCGTCGATCATACGCCTGTGTTTTCTCCGGGCGAGCTTTACTTGTGTCATTGAGTGAGAAAAAGAAGGAAATAACCGCACAAAACAAACATATGATAAAACCGATTTATTACATTGCTATTCGTTTTTTTAGCAAGTCTACTGTTTCAATAATAATAATAATATTCGTGGCATTCGTGGAAACATAAGACATGACAGTCATTAACGAATGCAATACTATTCTCGTAAGCCTTTTCCTGTTTATTGTTACAAGTTCTTAACAAACAGGAGGAAACAATTGATGGAAAATTGTATCAATAGAACAAAGAAAAGTGTTTATTACAGTTGAAGAGCACTAGCAAACTACTAAAGAAAATTGCTTTATATCCGACTTGCGATTGTGCTCTTAAATGAACCACTCTATACTGGGCAATATTATATTAGCCATTATAAAATCATTTTACCTTTGGAGTACCTTTGGACTACTGGCGCTAGAGGTCAGGATAGGAACCTGACCCCATTACACGGTTCCGACGAAGCAGTAAGAACTGGTCAGAAGCAGTCGGATAGTTCCCAAGAAGCAGAAGTCTTGCCTTTTCGCCTAGGCCAGCCTGTCTCTGAAGAGAACCTGTAGCCTGCGGATCCGGGACCCTCCATTTATAGTGACTGAAGACCCCCGCAGAGTTTCAGTCGGTATACCACTAGGTGTCGAGTTTGACATAGGTCTAGAGGCCACCCGTGCTTCTAGGTATCATACGTAAATATCTATGGTAAATATGTATTCCTTATGGCTCTTATGGCGTTATGTGTCCTTCGTAGTATCTATCGTTGCCGAAATCCGGGTGGGACCTGTTATTATTATTATTATTATATTTTCGGATAAATCAACTTATTTTTAACGAACAAGATAACTTTTACTTTATATCTGACTCTTGATATTTATAAACGTTATATCATAAATCATACACGGTTTTGCTACACAGTTGTTTGTAAGCTTATACATTTTGTCATTGAATGCCTCGTGGTGACAAAATCGTGAGTAGAGCTTTTTTTTTTTTTGATCTCGTGCGTTGTGTTCAGTTAGTAGCTAACAATTATGAATGTAATATTGTATATTGATATTATATTCGTATATTTCGTATATATGGTATATTCGTATATTATATTCATATATATGTAATATTGTATATTGATTGTATATTGATAGTCTGAGGTTGGTCGGATTGGGGGACGTCCACGTGACTGCACAAATCTGTATATTTCTTCAATTAATCTCACCGTCAATGGTAAAAGGAAAGCCATGAATAGGATTTCCCTACTCTCCCTAGAATACTAGTACTAGTTTGAAAGGGCAGTATACTAGTTCAGAAAAGGGTTAAATATACAACTCACTAGTACTGTCTAGTTCAGAGAGGGATATATTATTATTATTTACAATACTCGATATCGAATTACCAAAAGATGAAAGGACTCACCAATTTTTTCTTATTAATTTTTTTAATTTATGAGGAGTGAAAGATAGTATCTACGGCATATTTAATATTTGGAACTTCCCCATTTACATCTCCTTACTCTAAGGACCTTCTCCTCCGTAAGACGCATATTGCATTAACATTTTTGTTATGACTTCCACTGCAAGCACGGGCATGTTTTTTGGTTTTAGGATTTTCAACACATTTTTTTAGGGAATTGTTAATATTATATTAAAATATGTCTATTTTATAGGTATTATTCTTATGTATTATGAATGTAGAAGAAGCTAGGCAAATGTGTACACGAGACCGGCGTAAAGTGACAGCTATGCTGTCGCGTTTCGTGCGGTGTGTAAGTAGCCGGTGGCCCATGGAGGTGGGAGGAGAAAAAAGGGCAGCGTATCTGTATTGCTCATCTCTATGCGGATGTCTTGGGGCGTCGGTAGTCATGAAAATGGCTACGACTGCTTGTTTGTCCCCGTATATCATAAAAAGTGTGTTAGAATCGTGACATGTGGCATTCTGTTCCTGCTGCCTACTTGCCCCGTTAGGGAACTGGCGCCAATGTGCCGTTGTGGTTGGTATTTTACTTACTTAACTTGCAACAGCTGAATACCATGGAAAAAGTAGAAACGAAATATGAAGTTTATTTTTAAAATATGTTTTGTTAGAATTTCATTTTCTACAACTGCAGACAATATTTTTTAATATTAAACCGAATGCTTCGTTTCTATCATAATATAACTATTAGGTTAAACCTTTAACGGTGGACTACTACTTGACTATTTACGACTCACCCTGTAATTTACTTTTAAAATTCATTTATTAAAAAGAAACACAGTTTGATCTTAAATATCTCCTAAGCATTTATAAAACTTACCTCGAGCACTCAATTTCTGTAACGGCCGTCATTATTCTCCGGCACAGCCATGAATCTTCAAGATAAGCGTTTTAATGCAAATAATAAATAGCCCCATGGAAAACATTACGGTCATACGTGAACTATCGTTGGCCCATAAGCTGCAGAGGAAATGTTTCCTCGTGAACATAAAACGCCCTGTTTCGTGAACTTATGCCTCGTAAGAGATATACAGTGAATTTAAACGCTATTTCATACATTTTGTACATTGCGCTCGCCTCAGCTATTTCTCGTTCTACATATTCCTACAATGTATTATTGGCGTTGGATTTTATCATTAATAATAATAATGATTATTTCAAAAGTTACATACGTAGATTATAGTCTATGTTTACAATATTTTCTTGAACTAGGTATTTATAACAAGTGTGCCTGCACTAGGAAATCCTGTGTTTCAGGCTAAAAGAGCTAGGTACTCCATTTTCTATAACTATCACATTTTATCATTTATACAAAAAATAGGTAGTACATATGTAAAGTATAACCTAATCTAATTAATACATTCTCTGTATCTTCATAAGACATACTTTGTAGGGACATTATTATTGGGTCTAGAATATTATATCTCAGGAAAATTTCAATAAAACTGCTTTTACTTTTACTTTATGTATTTTGCAATTAATCAACATAATTAACAAGGTTATGTTGTTGAAAATGGTGCCGGCTATTATAACATTAAAAAAGTAAAGTATATTATATAGATGTCAAACTATACGTTTAATAGGTAAATGCTAATTTTCTCAAATGAATTAAAAATTAAAATTTTCATCCAATTTGGTTTAAATGTAAAATAACTTGTCATTTGTAGAACAGCATATATTGTAAGTAAATAAAAATAAACAAGATAACATGAGAAATGAAAGGATTCTTCTGTAAACAATTTCACATCAACACGATAAGTTTATGTGAAGGGAAAGCTCGGCGTAGAGCGAACATGTCGGGAGCAAAAGACTATCAAAGGATGAGTGATTTGGTGAGCGGGAAAATGTTAGTTGATTTTTGAATTTCACGCTTGACTGCTTCTACAAACATGAAGACGAAAGGGCGGCGGCGAACTCAATTGTATTTACGGGCCATAAACGTGGCGTTGGACCTAATGTTAGAATATGTTTCACTTGTATTTCAAGTGACCTAGGGATCTTCAAGAAAAGAGCTTATTCTTTCCTCAAAGGTCGGCAACGCATCTGTTAGACCTGTAGTGTTACGGATGTCTGTGGGCGTTGGTGATCATGTTGATACATCAGGTAACCCAACTGCTCGTTTGCCTCTTATGCTATAAAAAAAAGTTATTTCGTTTAAATTACCCACCTTCAATATTGCACAATATTTTGAGCAAAGTGTTAAAGACACTGGATCGCAAAAAAATATATCTACGATGGAAGAAATTAAACGATAGATATTACAGATCATTTGCGCCTTTTAGATAATCTGTCCTCTGGGCAACGCTTTTTTAAAGTGTGTCTTCAATGCGATATTACATGCGAATAGTGGAGTAATCCAATTCTTTTTCAAATCTTTACCGTAAAAGTTAAAATTTAATAATAATATCATCAATATAAACCCTTTTTTTATTTTATTTCGGGGTTCATGTGCACGTCTGAGGCTCGTGTTGTCTGATAGTTAATGTCAGCCAGTCTTCATTTGATATTTTAATCAATAATTTGGTTCCTTATATCTTCTAACCGCAAGCGAGTCGGCACTTCGTCAGATTCCTCCAGTTGAGACAGTCAAAACACAAGACCAAACATTGAATAACTTATCGTGCACACAACAAACATACAACACCAACACGTGACTGGAGTTTACTCCTTAAGACCAAACGTGATTTTGAACAGTACGTAAGTGACATACGTTTTAATTACACTGAGCGTGAGACAACGCGATTTTGTCCTCATATTACTTTCATTAAACATCCAGTAAATGAATAGCCATAGAAGCGCGCCATCATTGTCTACTCGATGTTGCCGCGAGTTTTAATAACATAATAGTTGGTGTATAATATTAACTATTAATTATTAACCTTATTATATTAATTTAATAGGTAAAACAGGTATAACCACAAAATAACAATAATAATTAAAAGAACTCGAGACTAAAAGGCAATTCTGCAAACGACAGAAACTTTGTTAAATGTAAACTGTGAATTTATTGTAAGTGGTTGAAGTGCACTAGCGGCCAACTTCACTGTGTAGTTATCTTTATCTATATTACCTAACTTTTCTTTTGTATTGCTCTGCATTGTTAGCTATAACATTAGTGCTAACTAAGTTATTAGGTTCACAAGTAAATCTCTGGAGGACCAATCGAACTGAAGGGGTGTCTTGTCTGGAGTGCATTTATATGATACCGTCGCAAAGTAACAGCTATGTATTTCTTTGTAAGTTCTCTTCGGGTCATTGCAGGGAAGGACAACATTGAAGAGAAATTGGAAAACAATTAACAATTATAAAGATATGTGACGTAAAAATAAGATGGGTACTAATTAATAATGCAATTTTAATCGGATCTAAGAACTGTAATATTATCAAAATATAAAATAAAATTCTCAGTTTCATCAAATTAAGAGGCAATATACAGTAAAATTTAAGATAATATTAATATAGAACGAACTTAACTCAGACGTATAACAGACGTCCTTCTTATAATAATAGTCAATCGAAAACTATTAGTGAACCGTTGGCAAATTTAATTATTTCATCAATCGAGACAGTAGTTCTGGCCAAATAGATTTTGTAAGGTTAATTATACTTAGAGTTGAACCAAATTGGCGACTCGGTCACTTGACCGCTGTCAAATAACGGAAAGATTGAGGCCGGAACCCTAAATTGAAGTCAAGTTTTGTCATTAATTTGATTACGTCGATCCCAGGGCCGACCCGCGTCACAAGTTACTTCATTAGTTACGCAACTTACTGAAAGTAATCCGACGGAATTACGTTTTGTAACACGCTTTTCTAAACTAGGTCGATGTTCACAATTGAATTTTAATATTTATTTGAAGGTGAGATATAAAGGAAGGGACGGCTTTTATCGACATGGATATTTAACATCATTTTCACATTCATAAAACTATTATATCACACGGAGTTTCATCTCACAATTTCAGCGATGGCTAGTAGAAGGTAACTATTTCTTATTCACGAATATTGCGGATTGCTGGAGTTAGATACTACTGTAGAATAGATGAAGCCAAGTGGGCTGCTTCATGTAGGTACGCCTCTTAAAAGGATAAAAGGAAAAGTGACAAAGCAGCTAGAGGAGGATTAGGTGCTTTTATAGGATATCAACCTCATTCACAAGTTGTACTGTCCCGACGTTAGGGCTGTTCTGTGGTACGGGACAACCTTTCTGTAACGTCAATACCTTATGAGGTGAACTAGTTGCTAGAGTCTTAGTCTTATTGTTATGAGTCGAGTTGCGCAATTTGTGAGCTGAGCTCAAAGTTTAGCACTCATAGATTCAACTTCTTTACAACTCTAATATAAAGTGTATACATATTATTGTTTGTGACTGTACATTGTACCATAAAGAGATATATACATAGTGTATCTAACATTTGAGAGCCTGAAACTTGTTGGAGAAAGAAGGTGAGAAATCATTCAGGAAAAAATAGAAATTTCCAATTGACCTTATTTCCTAATTTGAATCGTAAGTAACCAAAATACCTAAATAAACTGCTATAAAATGCAGCAAAATAGTTTAAATATAATGTGTAAAATACGGTTTTCCATCTAAGGAATCTATTGTTTAAGTTAAAAAACTCAAATGTTTATAACAAGAAAGGAATGTAAATTTGATGAGGCATAGGTTTTAGATATATAAAAATTGTTCGAAAGCACCTAAAGCTTTTAACCACTCGGTTAAAAAAACTCAAACGTTCATAACGAGAAACAAATATAATTTTGATGTGGCATACTCTTGTTTTAGATATATAAAAATTGTTCGAAAGCACCTAAAGCTTTTAACCACTCGAGTAACAATTACTCGGCGTACTTCTGAAAATTCGCCGGCCGCGCTTCTGCCGATGATGGCGGAAAAGTTTTATGAGGATGAGCTTTTACTGGACAATATGATGGCCTTTTTGGGTTACGCTTAAATATGTTAGCCGTTCTACTTGGAGCGCCTTAGCCTATGGTTTAGTAAAAATACTTTCATAAAGAAATCTTAATGCTCGTAGAAGCAAAATGAAAATAGTCCCAAAAATTATTATTATTCTTAAACGTGTTATAATATTAAGATTGATTGTACAATTTAGATTTTAAAAACCATCCAATTGCGATTAAGTCTCACAAACATGGGTTCCTTACTAATTGACGGCGGCGCAAGCATGCATTTTGTAAGATAAGTAATTTTTTCAATGAGATGTATTTATTACCAATTTATATATTATGAGTAATTTACGAATTTTAGCAAGTAAACCTTTATTTCCACTTTATTTTCATTTTTACTTGTTGCCAAATATGGATCCAAATAAATTGGACCCTGCAACGTTTAAGTAACAAGTAAACAAGTAATTATTTATTAATTTTGTGTTTGAAAAAGTTTCGCGCCTCAATATTTGATATATAGTTTCAGATTGATATTTTTTTTACATTCATATTATTTATTTATATTTAACTTTCCTATGCTCAGAGCATAGTGAATCACAAGACATTTTACTAAATGAGGAATATTCAGGCTTAAGATATTTAGTATTTCACCTGGACCTCCTAGATTATACACATACTATTTATGAATTTAGCTTCTAGGAAGGTAATAAGCGGTTTTGAGCAACTACCATTTACGCTGAGCAAACTTTTCCTCTAATAGGTACACCAAAATGTTTAATTATGTTCAAAAAATCTCGCTTTAAAATATTTACTAGCATCCGTAGTGCATAAAGTGCACGAATTTAAATTTCTTTTACAACATACTTTACTCGCTACTTTGAAACCAGTTTTCGAAGCGTTTTAGCGCTCAACTAACTGCGCTGGAAGTTGGGATGGATTTTAAAAAAAGTGTGTGCTAACATTGGTATCGGTAAAAATAGTGTAGGTAAATCTATTATAAAAGTATTTTATTTTTTCATTATTACTTGGTAGTCGTATATTAGTCGTTTATATCCGTACTGGAATAGTTTTATTTAAGGATAGGTTTGTAATTTTTTGCCGATATTGATGAGTGTATTCCCTTAAGGTCTGTTGATAACCTTGAGGCCCAGCGGCAAGCAAGCACCATCGGAATGTCACGGGGTCGAGTCGCAGGTCGTACTAAAATGTTATTGGGTTTTGGAATTTTTATAAAGTTCCGAGTCCAGAAGTTGGCCAAGATACGCTCTCCTGCCTCGGAGAGCACGTTAAGCCGCCCAACAAGATACACCTGATTTGTCTACGGTCATGTCGGACTGCTGCACTGTCGTAGTACACATGTGTAAACCCACACATTTGTGCTGTGATGTGTGCTGTTTCTACAATAGTTCAGTTCAGTTTAGCCGAGATCCAGCTGGGATCTCCTATTATTATTATTAGTCAGATAAACCGACGTCTTCTTAACGGGGAAGACCTTTACTTCGGTATTAGATGTTTTATGTATGTATGTTGATTATTCTTATGGTATTTATTAGACTGAGCAGAGTAAAGAATTCCTTTAGGGGTCAATGTATACGCCTCTACAATAAGATCCCAGAAAGCGTTCAAAAACTCTCAATCAATAAATTTAAAAAAGTAGTTAAGGAACGCTTGTATGGTAAGGGATATTACAAAGTAATAGATTTTATGACAGATACCACACCTTGGGAATAGTACTGTAACATGGAGAAAACTCCATGCTTACGTCAAATAAATCCTCTACGGTTGGTATGTCTGTGTAATAAAAAAGATTATTTCAAATTTATATTAGTGGAATGATAGCGAAGAATTTTTATATTCTTGACAGGTTGAAAAAATATGTTCTGTGTGATTTTGGAGATTCGGCTTCGAGCCGTGAAAAGCAACATATCTATTTTAGAATAGGTCCTTGATCATATAGATAAATGTAACTAGAACTAAGAAGATTCAGTAATAAACAATACATTAATTATTAACGTGTTTTATATCCTCATTCCTGAGATAGATTTAAGCCAGATGGCATAGAACTAGTTAGGAAGTTTTCATTTAGGGTTTTCAGATATCTTTAGATAACACTGCTACAGGGATAGAGCTACGCCGAAACCACACCCGTCCTGGCAGTTGTTGTATCCTCCTCCCAGGCTACTTCTATACAAAAATAAATGTAAATTATATTTTTCTTAATGTATATAAATGAAGAATGTATAATGAAGAAATGTATGAGGCCTGCTGAGTTTGTTTCGCCGGTTCTTCTCAGGACAGGGCTAGGGTTGAACCGGTGGTAGATGGAAATTTTTGACATTCAAAGAGCAATTTTTAAATTCTATTTTGAATAAAAATATTTTGATTTGATTTTGATTTTGATTACAGAAAATTTTACAGAACTCGATAACCAATATCCTAAAAAAAGACGAAAGGGTGTAATGTAAAATGTGAAAGATGTAATTGTTGCTTGTTTAATATTTGGTAACTGTCCTAATTTTTATGTTCAGTTCTATAACATACTATAAAACACATTTCATAAAATTTTAATGAAATTTACATCTCGGTACAGAATACAGGAGGTGGATATTGCATTAATCGGCATCGGCTTTCGGGTTCCACCTAGATATCCACGATCACCTATAACACCGCTGTATTTCAAACCTAAAAGGACCAACCTAGGCGTCAATGCTCCCTTATCCAGAATGATAAGACTAATTAATTCTTGTAGTAAAGAAGTTGACCTGCATTTTGACTCCCTGTCATCTTTCCACAAAAACATATTAACAGCACTAAAATCTGCTAAGTAAAATTTAATACGACTCAACAATTTCTGGCACTTTTCAATAAATATATATATTTTTTAATTCCTTTGCTTGCTTTTTTAAGTATCATATTTGACATTCCATTTAATATTACACAATTATAATACGCTCTGATATATTTATTCAACATTTTAATAATCCTCTTTGACATTTTATTTAAACACCTATGTTAGTATAATATTCAATTTTGTATTACTTTGTACTGTTTGTATTAATTTGTAAAAAATTTGATAATAATGTATGTACTCATTAAGTTGACATGATGGTAATTGCATGTGGAGTTCATCTATAAGTAATTGGTATACATTTAACTTTTTGAATTGTAAGTATTATATTATAAGTAAGCATCTATAATGTGTAACCAATTGTTGATGGACCTAATAAATAAAAAAATTAAAAAAAATAACATTTCTCTTATGACTTCAACCACAAGCATGAGCACGTTGCCTATTTTCAAAATTTTACATTTCGTCTCCCAGCATACAGTATGATGACGATGGTGATGATGTCATGTGATGAGAATATAAAAGGACTTTTAATAGTGCTCTTCATTATTGGTTTAGTAAATTAGCACTAATATGACAAATTATCTATCGAACTGCACGAACTTAAACAATATAACCAGCGCTTGATACAATTGAGTGTAAAAATAAAACTCATTTCTTAAAAAGAACACCTAAACATTTATAAAACTTACCTCGAGCACTCAATTTCTTTAACGACTGTCATTATTCTCGGGCACAGCCATGAATCTTGAAGATAAGCATTTTAATGCAAATAATAAATAGTCCGATGGAAAACATTACGGTCATACGTGAACTATCGTTGGCCCATAAGCTGCAGAGGAAATGTTTCCTCATGAACATAAAACGCCCTGTTTCGTGAACTTATGCCTCGTAAGAGATATATAGTGAATTTAAACGCTATTTCATACATTTTGTACATTGCGCTCGCCTCAGCTATTTCTCGTTCTACATATTCCTACAATTGATATGGGCGAAGGTTTGTATAGTTATTATTAGGTTTAGATTGTACATATTTTGAGTTATTACAAAAAAACTAAATTTATGTATTTTATCTTTGTTTATTCGTGTATATTATAATCCTAACGTAATTTGTAATGTGCATGTGCTTTTCAGTATCCAAGGGTAATGGATGAAAAATGTCTCGATGTAGGAAGTATCATAAAAAAAGATTTTGTTTTTTTAACCGGCGCGGTGGGGGCTTGTACTAAAAACATAAATCACATGGAGAAATATATTCTATTTTATATAGATGTCTATATTGATTCTATATTATGAGATGTATACTGGTTGTTTTATTAATGTTGATTTAGTTACAAGAATTAAAATTGAAAACTTTCATGCAATTTGAGTTAAATGTAAAGTTAACTTGTGATGTGTAGATCATATGTATATTGTAAGTAAATAAAAATAAACAAGATAAAAACAGATGTAAAAAGATTCTTCAGTAAACAATTTCACATCAACACGATAAGTTTTTATGAAGGGAAAGCTCGGCGTAGAGCGAACATGTCGGGAGCAAAAGACTATCAAAGGATGAGTGATTCGGTGAGCTGGAAAATGTTAGTTGATTTTTGAATTTCACGCTTGACTGCTTCTTCTAACATGAAGACGAAACGGCGGCGGCGAGCTCAATTGTGTTTATGGGCCATAAACGTGGCGTTAGACCTAATGTTAAAATACATTGCACGGGTTTTTATCTTACACAATAATAGTCAATTCATTCTACATCATCTATCCTAAGGTTAAATTATAATAACATGATCAAACCTTTATTAATTTCTAATTAGACCTCCTCTTCTTTCATCTTTAAACTAGCGAAACTTTAAAGAGTTCACAGGGTAGCCTTTTCCACGCGACTATACACCTCGAATTGTTTTCCTCAAATACTCCTTAATACCTGTATCATCATTCTCTACACTATGTCACCGTCAGGTATAACTAATACTAAACTCCCTTACTATATTCCCCATACAGGTATAAACACAACATAATATATGAATTAAGCTCTTTAGTCTTTACTAAAATGCAATTCTGCAAACAACAGAAACTTTCTTAAATGTAAATTGTTATAACAGTGGAATTTATTGTAAGTGGTTGAAGTGCACTAGCGGCCAACTTCACTGTGTAATTATCTTTATCTATATTATCTAACTTTTCTATTGTATTGCATACAGCATTGTTTCAGCGCTAAGTAACAGTCAGTAAAGTTCACAAGTAAATTACATATTTTAATCTCTACACATTTATCCAATTTGTGTTCAGAAGTGTACTGAGGATATTTGATGACGTTGAAGCATTTTATGTCTCCGTACGTTTTATGAGTTTTCGGTGGACCAGACGAGCAGAAGGAGGAATGGAGGACAAAAGAAATGTTTTGCAACGTCACTATTTAAAAATAAATTTTGCTTTATTTTTTTCCTCTTTTTTTTATAGTACAGGGGGCAAACGAGCAGTCGGATCACCGAGATGATGGTGTTTGCCGACGCCCACAGACATCTGCAACACCAGGGGTTTTGCAGTTGCGTTGCCGACCTTTAAGATGAGAGTAGGCTCTTTTCTTGAAGATCCCTAAGTCATATTGGTCCGGAAATACCGAGGGCGGCAGCTGATTCCATAAAGAAGTAGTGCGCGGGATGAAGTTGAAAGTTATAGAAAAGGTTCCTCAATGTCATAATACCTACATGGACTGGCTGTACTTTAAACGTTAGTGTAAAAATACATCAAATATCTAAAACAATCAAAATGTTTTGTCTACTAGGAGAGAGCGAATATGGAATAGTCTATTTTAAAACTTAAATATGAAACCAGCTTCATAATTAGTAAAATGGTCCAAACGTCTATGACCCTAAAAGGCCACGAACATTAATCTCAAAAATTAAGTCGGACGTGTAACAAACTTCCTTCTAACAATAGTCAATCGAAAACAAATCCGTCAGTAAACCGTTGGAACATTTAATTATTTCATCAATCGAGACAGTAGTTCCGCCCAAATAGCTTTTGAAAGGTTAATTTAATTATATTAACAATGACAATATACAACCAAATTGGCGACTCGGCCACTTGACCGCTGTCAAATGACATAAAGATTGAGGCCGGAACCCTAAATTGAAGTCAAGTTTTGTCATTAATTTGATTACGTCGATCCCAGGGCCGACCCGAGTCACAAGTTACTTCATTAGTTACGCAACTTACTGAAAGTAATCCGCCGGAATTACGTATTGTAAGACACGCTTTTCTAAATTAGTTCGATGTTCACATTTCAATTTTAATAATTACATAGTATCAAACAATGTCGCTTTCCGCCATCTGTGCGTCTTTATGCTTAGATCTTTAAAATTTCGCAACAGACATTGATGAGTTTTTTTAATAGATAGAGTGATTCAAGAAAAAGGTTTATATGTATAATAACTACATTTTGAAGTCCGAAACCCACGGCGGAAGCTACTATTTATATAAAGAAGTAGACCTAGTAGAGGTCAGGCTTTTATCAAGATACCACATCAGTATTTTTACGTAACTAATTATTTCAGCTATGGATATGAAGCATAATATAACTAATTCATGTTTACGAACATTGCGTATTGCCGGAGATAGGTATCCTACTCTTAACATGATTATGATGTGATGGTACAGCTGGATAGCTCAAGCGATAAATGCGCGAAAGAACAGGAAGAGTCGGTGCTTTTATAGGATTTAAACCTCACTCATCCGTTGCATTCTCCCGTTGTTCTGTGGTGGTAGATAACGTCTCTGTAACGTCGCTGTTTTTGAGCCGACAAAGCACTGAGTTAGTTAGGTATTAAGTTTAGCAGCAATAAAGT
>LUGF01045798.1:26752-40882 GCA_001625245.1 Calycopis cecrops
TTATTTATTTATTTATATGTTCTTGTACACTTAAAACACTAATATGTAAAAAAAGACATACAATACTTTGAGTACAATGGTACAGCTTATTCCAAATAGGAATCTCTGCCAGCTGACCTATTACAGGAGAACTGGCAACTTATAAGGCAGTTTATATGGATTTTTTAGAAATTAAACGCGGGTAAAACCGCGGAGCACAGCTAGTATTAGAATAAACGTGTCTATTAACTAATCATATTTGACTGAAATATTTTATTTTATTTTAATAGCTTCTTGAATGGTTATAAATCGTATTCTACCTGGTAGGTGGCGCTATTTTCGGCATGTAAAAATGTTATAAATCGTAAGTACCTACGTACTTAGATTCACGTGTATGCAAAAGTAGGTAAATGAGATACACGTGTATGCATAAGTAGGTGCATAAGGTAAGTACATAATACACTAAGTGAGTGCACGTCCTTAGCACACAATCGTATCGGAATGAGCTCAGTAGTCTGAGAAAATGTAACTTGTCGATATCCATCGCACAATGATGGTGTTGACACGGTGCTCGGTGGCGTACGTACCTAACGTGAGACGGCGCTGCGCCGCTCGCGTATTGTCTTGGGTGTGATGTGGAGGAGCCGCGACGAATGGGCTATTTTCCAGTATTAAAAATAAAAGCTTATTGATAATAAATCTTTAATTAATATGATTTTTAAAGACATTATGTAGTGAAATAATTTGGAAATAATCCATATTTTTCTATTTAAAAAATAATATTTTTATTCGTAAGTCACGTGCCATGAAAAGACGTGAAATTGATGACGTAACACGTGCATGCTGATTCCGAAATCTACTGATAGTACCAGTTAATAACTTTAAAATCTAACCTTTTTTTCTGTATTCTGTAATATGCACAATAAAGTATATTTCATTCATTCATTCATTCATAGTATTATAAGCCACTTGTCAAATGTATAGCTCATCTTATGGATTTGTCGATTGACAACAAAAAAGAATAAATGAGAATTCCTCTCATTGTCAGTTAAGTACCGATGCTCCCTTCGCGACATCGGTGAATCCACGGCTCGATAATTATACCGGATCGAAAAATTTGAGGGTTCTAGACAGGGAAATACGTTTCATATTTCATTGCCTTATACATATATGTACGAAAATAAGGAATCAATTATACTTACACTTATTTTATATTATACTTATATTAAACTATTTATTGTAAGTTTCTACTACCATTTGGACGTAAGAAGGGCTTTGTTATTGTGCATTATTTGCACACTTAACTTGAATATATTATTATGCATTTAAAATAAATTTCACATCTACCTATATTTTTACAAACAAAGTACTTATTATTTTATATTTACTTATGGGCACACTCAGTAGCCTAGATTCATGGGTAAACCCAAATTAGCAGAGAAATTCAATTTTAGAAATGAAACATAACAATTTTAGCACAATTTTTATATTCATAAACAAAATAATATGATGCTTTTTTGCAATGTACCGATATGCCCATAGATCTCTCCTCTTCAGTTTAAGGCATATAACTGACTGTAACTTAATAAATACATTAGACGTTGTAATTTCGCTAGGTTAATTTAAAAAAAAAACCAGAGCAACGTGTAATCAAAGCCTTGTAGTGTGACGTGCCATAACGTTGAGACCCGTGGTTGAGACAGATATTTCATCTCTTGCGTTTGAAAGTATCATACCACGCGTTAGCTACTGTATCAATATAATTTTACCAGAAGGTCACACATAATTTTCACATTTTCATCAAACACTTTTTGAAGAACGGGTTAAAAGCAATAAAACCAGCTAGAATCGCACCTCGAGATGAGGTGCGAGTGGTGAATGAGAGATCTATTACGTTGGTTGTCTTCTTTGAATGAATCAATATTATAAATAAAATTGTACAAGGATCCTATACCTTGAGAGACGCACTAACAGGCAAAAATCGCGATCGTAGACGCCATAAATTTTTTGAGGTCCGAAACCCTAAATCTCGAAAAATTTCTAATGTATGGAATTATTTTTCTCAATGCTAAACTAAAATTGATAGCTGAAGAATGGTTCTATAGTTCTTTTATAGTTCTAAACGGGTTTATGGATTCCAATGCTAGCATGTGTAATATAAAATAAAGCATACGTCATTGTATTTTTTTAAGGCAAAGTAAGTTGTAAAAAAATGTATCTCCTTTTCGAGCAGCTCGGCGTGTTGCCACAGATCTGTACATTTGGGTCTTGTTCAAGGACCCGCGAAGTTATTTCGCACGAGTAGTATTGCGTATAGTTCGCATGTCGATCATTGCTTTATATTTACTTGTAAAATAGTGACATGAATACAAGTTGTTGTTAATTATACATTCAAGAACATAACGCTCTTTATATAGTGTTATACTCAGTTGTACAGTATAATATTTTTTTAAATGCACCGTTTTACTTGATGATCTTTTTGCATGAAATATATTTTTTTAGTATGAAATAAGGGGACAAACGTGCTGAAGCGGGCAAAGACAATCTTCATGTGCGCACATCCATATGTATTTCATCGGATGTCCCCTAAGGCCAATACATGTGTGGGACAATAGAGCGAATATATTGTTATATGTTATCGCCTTGTCCTTGCTCTACAACCTTTGAATTGCTGTATTTTTTTTTTCAAAAATATAGGAAACATTTTGAAACTCGACGATTAAACAAGCAAAATGACGTCTACGGATGCAATTTCAAATCAGTGTAACATCAAACCTTCATTATGATGTAATTAAAAGATAAAAAAGAACAAAAAACTTATTTCTCGAATATGGCTTAAGACTAACTTAAGATGCGAGTTCCTACTTAAAAACGCTCGTAAATAAGTCCGAAGGTGATTTCGAGGTGAGAACGCTTCCGTCCTTTGAACGCTTTTAGGAAACCGATAATTATTGTAAATTCGTTTAAATAACCCTGCGGGGGACTTATGCCGGCATTTAATGATCAAAAAATGTCTAATATGCGATATACGGCGTCCGATTTCCTGGAGCATGAGGTCATTGTCGCTAATTACATCAAAATTTAACCTTTGAAAGTAATAAAAAACTGTGTATGAGGCGACGCGACTGTAATCTTTAAGGGCGACAACACACACGTGGCGACCGGCGACTTAGACACTTTTTAGGGCCGATTTTTCAATCATCAGATAAAAGATAACCCTGGGAATAAACTATCTCTGTTTCATTTTTTATTTCGTGTTTAAAATTTAAACGCGATGGGTATAATTTATCCCTTGGGTTAATTTTTATCTGAAGATTGAAAAACCGGCCCTTAGAAGCTGAATGCAGCGACTAGACGCGGGGAGCGCACATTTCATGACGCCAGACGCGGTGAGTTAGGCGCTAAGGTATGTCAACTAATGTCAATTAACGTCTAAATGCAATCGCGAGTGTCGCACGACTCTACGCGATCGGTCGCAGAGTCTCTAAACCGTGCGACTGCATCGCGACAGTCGCAAAGTCGCCATTAGCCGCGTCTAAAAGTCGCGTGTGCGCTGTGGCTCGAAGATCGAACATGACACTGAAAACTTCAAACCGCACGAAACGCAGGTAAGCGAAGGTACTTAATGATGTCTCAAAATATCTATGATGTAAAGAAAGTAAGGATAACTATGAAAGAAAGAAAGAAAGAAAAGTTTTTATTCAAAATAGAATTACAAGAATTACTTTTTGAACGTCAACAATTAAATCTACCACCGGTTCAACCCTAGCCCTGTCCTGTCCTGTATGGGCGGCTGAACTAGTATAGAAAAGGATATCTTTATTCAATGACAAAGTAACATACACTACATAAATTCTAGTCGCTCGATGAGCGCACAACCATCTGATGAAGCTGTGGAGGAGGACCCGGATTCGGGCTGTGGGGAAAGAGGGACTTCTCTTTGCCACAGCACAAATTAGGGCCAAAACTCTAAAATCTACGAACAATATTTACTTTGTCCGCCTATACCATAAAAACGGCCCGAAGAATGGCCAGACCTATTACAATAAAAAAACATGGAGGCATAATTACTGCCAAAACAACAGCCCGAAGGCTTCTAGTAAAGCTGCACGCTCTATTTGCGACACAAGAAAAACACGTGACGTAAAGTCACGTTTTATAGCAGCATGTTATAGTTGCGGTTATGTGAATGAATAATGATGAATGAATGGCATGTAGGTACGTGTACTACAGTTGTCCTTTAAAATAGGAGTAACACCAATACTACATACTAATTTTATATTGGTTGAGAGGTTTATGTATGGAGAGCAAAACGTGTAAATCATAATTGTGCATGTTGTGTTACTTCAGGTAGGTATCATATCAAAAAGCTAAAAATAGTTTGTAATTATCTAGATGGCCTAACAGGGGCACGGCATTACCCTGCAATAGTGGTAAACATTAAAAGGCCTGGGTATACTGCATAATATACTTTGGTCTATTTTTCATTAGCCATCACCAATTTTGCAATGTCAAAATTGAACATTGATTGTTATTTATTCTATCTGTATGTACCTTTGCAAAATAAACGTTTATTTATTTATTATTCTCATCGTGATTTCAAGTCGAAAACGTACATTGTAATAAATGATCACAACACTGAAAGATATTACAACTTCGACAACAAATATAGGTAACAATCGATCTTATCACATTTAAAACCGTGTCGTAACCAGCAATTACTTAACTTATAAATTTGCCGAACAAAGACAGTTCTATATTGCAGAGGTTATTAAAGTGCCGACGGTTGCGTATTTTTAATCGACTTTTCTGGTGTTCATTGGCAGACTATAAACGAAACTCATCAGAGTTTCAGATGAAACATGTACTAAGAAGAAACGAATGCTTGTTAAGGTTGGCTATACCTACAACTGTGAAAATAAATTTAGTACCCATACAGACGGAAGACATAGGTATTTATTAACCAGTTAATTGTATTATATATCAAAATTTTTGTACTAATAAAAAGCAAAATGATCAGTATTCAGGAAGTAGCATATTAGGCTATATTTTATTACGATTGAACAATAGAATTTTTCATAGTAGATAAAAAAATGGATAAAAAAACTGAAAAAATAATATAAATTTTAAAAATATTTTAAACCTCCACTAGGAACTAGTGCCGCAATTATGCGTGATAAGCTATTGACTTTTCTGTTCTCAGAGATCTGTCTATATGCATAATTTTAGTGAACTATAGAAAATCCAAAAATATGAGGTTGTTAATTGAGCTTAGGGGATAGAGACACACACACAGAGAGTTAATAGTATTATATCCTCGACGACAGCATATTGACTTTCTGTCACTCTCTGGTCATATCAGCATGACTGAGAAACAAAGCTATAGCCATTATAAACGTTACAGTTATCAAACCAACGCAGCCAAATTATGTGTCTCAGCAAAAAAACAAATTGTGACTTTTTTTTATTCGGTTGTTAGCGGCATTGTTCGCCGCACGATTGGCACTAAGGCAACATCGTGTATATTGCGTTAAATGCATCTGCAACTTGCATCTGTCAGACATTGAGGTTTTGGGCGAACATCGAGGTACAGTAGCCATTTTTTTTTTTTTTGTATAAGTGGGCAAACGAGCAGTCTAAGACATTTTCATGACTACCGACGCCCACAAACATCCGCATAGAGGCTATACAGATGCGCTGCCCTCCTTTCTCTTCCCACCTCCATGGGCCACCGGCAACTTACACACCGCACAACGCGACAGTACAGCTGTCACTTTACGCCGCGCCGGTCTCGTGCATGCCTCTAATTATTCGACTGCATGCAACCATGCAGTGTGGCACTACCTCTTAAGACTTTTTTCGTAAGAGGCAGTGCTACTCTGCATGCATGCATGTAGCCGAATTGGACCGGCACGACCGGGGAAGTACCTCTCACTTACACGAAACCGGCGCGGCGCATGGGTATGTGGGTAAGTATATCCAGTGGGCCATGGAGGGAGAAGGGGAGGGCAACGCATCTGTAGTCGCTGCAGATAGGCGTCGGCATTCATGAAAATGGTTCAGATTGCTCGTTTGCCCCCTATTAAAAAAAGTATGGGTCGAATTGTAAATGATAGCCTGTTGCTAGGCTTGCCAACTTGAAATTACGTTTTTTTTTTTCTAGGTTGCCTACAGGTAGACTACAGTCTGCAACATATAATAGATTGTTATTAGATTTCTCGTGAAATTGTGTAAATAGCCTTTTTTTTAGCCGTCGTGGACCAAAGATTGTAATGAGTAAAATAATATCACTTTGTTAAGAACATTTTAAATTAGGTACTTTCTAAATGACTATTTTTCGCGTGATTTTTGCGTGGCCTATCAATTGGCCGGCTGTCGGTGGTGGAAAAGCGGGACATTAGCGTCCCGCACACACCCTAAGCGAGACGCATTGACAAGGGCCTCAGAAGCGGGACGTCCCGCAATAAGCGAAACGGTTGGCAGACATAGTTGTTGCTGCTGCTGATGATGACACAGGTGGACTCAGCTGATCACCATCAGCCTATTTTCGTCCACTGGACATAAGCATCTCCAAGTGCACTCTTCGCTAGTTCTTCTCTTCGTCTTCAGACAGCGCCACTTAGTCAATGTCACTCCCTACCTAGGACCTAGGGCGTCCTACGCTGCGCTTGCCACATGGCCTCAGATATAAGCTGGTTATGTATGTCGTGGGTGAGCCCCGTGGCGGCCTGCTCTTGACATTCACGACAATGTCCGTGACGAGTGTAGCGGACGCACTTGAAAACGCCTACGCTGTCCTAATGATCATCATTCGATTTCTTTTTCGCGTATCACATGGCACAGGAAATTTCTTGTGAGTATATTTCGGACTGTTAGCTCCAGTGACAGCCTTACCATATTCTGCATGAATGCACCTGCAGTGTACTCCTGAGAAAAAGACACCAATGAACTCACCCACGTGAAAGGTTCTTGGTTCTACCTTAGTCGTTATTGGACTAAGAGATAAGCCTTGAAGATACTACTCTGATTCCGACATAAACAGTTTATTAGCAGCTCGTATGAATAGAATAGACAAAACCATACCTAAATATAAAGGGTTATTTTTTGGTCACCGGCCAAATTTTAAAATAAGGAAGTAGACATCATTCCAAGAGTGCGTTTTAAATGTTATCGTCGAATTGTAATATTTTATTAAATGAAAATCCATTTGAAATGGACCTTAAAAATACATCCAATTGTTGTTATTACACGAAATGTATCGACTTGAAGGTCAGTGACGTCGGCATACCGTGAGTCGCGAGTGTGATGCATGTGGTGACCAAGAAATATATTTTACAACATGGGACAAAGTAATTGTATCTAATTATTTTTTTGAGATTTTTTATTTCATAAATCGAATGTATTATTGATTCTGAAACAAACCTGAAAATTTGGCTAGTGGACAAAAAATAACCTGTTTAAAGAAAAAAAAGAAAGAAATGCACAAATTGTTATGTGTGCCAAATTGGTTCCAACTCAGAATATTGTTGTTATTTAGTAAGAAGCTCGCTTTGGGTTTAGGGGGTATCCTAGCAAATCGTCGCTATCCTTGTGAGATACAAAACGCAAGCCAACCATTCCCAATCCCAAAATTAAAAAAATATAGCTTACTAGATGTGCCTCGCGGTTTCCCCCGCGTAAATTACGATCCCATGAAAAATAGAAAATTATCCCATAGCATCCCATAGGAACATTTCTTCGGGATAAAAACTATCCTGTGTTAATCCAAGTTGTGTTTTAACCCTCTATGTGTGTGTCAAATTTCATGAAAATCGGTCCAGCAGATTTTGCGTGAAGGAGTAACAAACAAACAAACAAACTTACAAACTTTCGCATTTGTAATATTAATAGGATATCAGACACATTTCAAAAAAGTCCTCCATTGCGGAACGGTTTTCGAAATGGCCACTTAACAACGGACCGAGAGCAGCTGATAAATCGAAATTAAATGTTACTCTCGACGTAAAATGAGTTGTGAAACAATGTTAGACGGTTATGTAACAGTAAGTCGGTCAATGTTGGCGACCGGTCGCGGGCAGCCGCTTACCTGATCGACTGATCTATATTATGACACGCATTATTCTCCAGTAGCCAACAGCTGATCCGCATTTTTTTTAGGGTTCCGTATCTCAAAGGGAAAAACGGAACCCTTATAGGATCGCATTGTTGTCCGTCTGTCTGTACGTCTGTCAAGATCTTTTTCTCTAAAACGCGTGAAGGGATTAAGCTGAACCTGTAGGGTACTTCCCGTTGAGCTGGAATTCTGAAATTTGGCAAGAAGTAAGACCTTACAGTATATATATAGGAATAAATCTAAAAATTGGTAGATATAATTTATATCACTGGAAAAATCATTACCAACTTATGCATGTAGTTCGTTTCATACTAAATGTATGCAAGCACCCGCATATAATAAGTTTGTCAACTTGTCGCTTGGAACTTGGAAAGTGTAATTTCTCAACGTCTATTACTTTTGCTCATACCTCCCGTTCCTACGGAACCCTCGGTGTGCGAGTCCGACTCGCACTTGGCCTGGTTTTTTTTTTGCGGGGAAATGCATTACGCACTGCCACCGGGGGTAAGGTCCAGTGGATGTGTGCGGGACTCCCGGATAAACCGAATACCTACTAAAACTCTGAGGTCTCTCTGAGGCGCCCCAGATCTGTCAGCAACTGGGCACCGCATCTGTGTTTACTGCAATATTTGCTGATGCAATATATAGATACAATGTTTTTTTTATGTAGTTTAAGAGGGCAAACGAGCAATCGGAGTCACTTTCATGATTACCGTCACCCATAGACATCCGCATAAAGGTTATACAGAGGCAGTGCCCGCCTTCTTCCTCTCACGTCCACCGCCGGCTACTTACACACCGCACGAAACGCGACGTTCGTTCGTGTACGCGAGAGGTACCTCTTAGGCCGTGCCGGCCCCATTCTGCTTCATGTTTGCATGCAGCGTGGCACATCTCTTAATTGTCAATTAAAATATTTTATCTAGCGTGCGAATCAAATTGCAGATCATCAGCGATTTTTTGGCCGATTTTATTTTCAAAAATAATGAGACAGTATTGAATATAATATCCATGTTTTCATACATGTAATGAAACAGTCGAGCAGAACCAATCCCGCTTCTACACGACAAAAAAAGATAGCAGATGCGAAAAAAGAAAGATAGAGAGTGATGTAGCTGCTTTCTGTACAATATTAAACACATCCAAACTACATGACGACACGCTGTGTATGTAAAAACAACACGTACAGAATATTGAGGTGTACAATAAATAAATATTTTACAAACGTACGACCTTGTAGTAGTCGCAGCAATATCTGCAATTCAGTAAAAAATCTACGCACACACGTGACCGAATCGCACACTGGCGTTTTGTAACGTACGTACAGTCGGCAACAAAAATGTAAATAGATCCGGATTTTCAAAATATCTATAGGTGAAGCACATCAGGCATCGATTTGCGGTAATTGAGCACGATAAAAGCGAGAGGTACATGCCTCTGGACGGTATCCTGTAAGCGGCAATCTGCAATTCAACAACTACCTCTTGACACAATATTATTAATGGGAAAAAATGTAGGTATTTGTGTTTGTTCTTCCAAGTCGAAGTACTGAACTAATTTCGATGAAATTTGACTCACATTTTTATAACTACATAGATCACAATCTGTAATAACAAAATTGATTAAATACACTTTTGACATATTTTACAAATTTCTTTTTGAGCATTTGAAAATCCAAATCTGTTCGACTTTTGGTATCGACTGTACGTATAACCTTGATTAATACCCCTTAAGAAATATTCAGCAGTTGTATAACGTCCGGGTTGGTTATATTTTCAATATATTATGCATTCTCAGTTATTATAATGAGACGTTTGCGGAAATCGTATCACACAAAAATTGAATAACAGCACATCTCACGCCTGGTCCCTAATGGGGCAGGCAGAGAGAAACGGATGCTAATATTGATTGGCTGAAATCTGTAATCTACCTTCTATATCGTTGCAGCCTGGCTTCGCATGCATTAACACAAAATAGTACTCGTACATAATATGCAACAGCTCAAAATTTACTCGAGTGCCCCTTTTGCCAGTTTCACCCATTATATCACTTACATTTATTTAAGTACATGATATCTGCATGCATTATGCAATATATTTGTATGCACTAGCTGTTTTGCCCCCTTTCACTCGCGTAGAATCTACCTTAAGAGATTGGAGACCATTATTTTTCTTTTTCAACTGTGCACCACCTCCATGTAATTTAATTTATCCTCTAGGTTAAGGTTGCCTGGAAGAAATTGCTGTAAAGTAATAAGGCCTTTGTGTGCATCCATAGTGTAATTTGTACTGTACTGTTTTTTTTTTGTCTATAATGTGCGCAATAAAGAATATTTTCATTTCATTTCATTTTCATTCATTTCTTTGGCATATTTTTTTTATAAGTTGTTTCAGACAATATCTGGCCCAAATTTTATCCAAATCTTTTCGTGTTTTGCAAAATAATTACAAACATAATATGTATAAACTGTCGAATACATACGTATTACGTACCAAACTAAGTGCTTTATCATGGCCAGATTATATACATTTGCATATGCCTTTTTGCATATTTATGATATTTTCAGCGCTACATGTACTTTGAATCAAATCACTATTTTTGATCTATATATTATAGCTGAATTTTTCATTTTATTGCGTTAACTTAGAGGTATGATTTTCAGACATCAGTATTTGACATAAATTGTAGCTTGATCCTTCCACGCATTTCCGAGTTAACAGTCTTCAGAGACGTACAGACAGACGTACTATAAAGTGATCGAATAAGGGTTTCGTTTTTTTTTAATACGTAACCCTACAATAAAATTAAAACTTAAATTTATGGCTGCGACAACGTATTATTTATGCATGAACACGAAATATAACCTTGGGATCTTCAAGAAAAGAGCTTATTCTTTCCTCAAAGGTCGGCAACGCATCTGTTAGACCTCTGGTGTTACGGATGTCTGTGGGCCTTGGTGTTCACTTTACATCAGGTGACCTAACTGCTCGTTTGCCTCCTATGCTATAAAAAAAAAAAAAAAAAATATGCCTGTTGGTTTGTGTTGTATATTCTGAGAGTTTTTATGCATGTTTGAGCCTTTCTTGACATATGGCATGCAACATACAGCATGATCCGGTATATTTTGATCATCATCATCATCATCATCATTATCAGTCCTTAGCCGTACAACTGGAACAAAACAGAGCTTATTCTTTCCTCAAAGGTCGGCAACGCATCTGTTAGACCTCTGGTGTTACGGATGTCTGTGGGCCTTGGTGTTCACTTTACATCAGGTGAGCTAACTGATCGTTTGCCTCCTATGCTATAAAAAAAAACAGTGATCCCGTGTAGAATAACCGGGCTGGCTGCACGGGGATCCTCAATTCCCGGGCCGATGACTGCCACTTAAGGGACGTTTACACGAGCACTTAGCGCGACAGATATAACCAAATATCGCGGAAAGACGTCCAACTGGGCGGTTAGCGGGCGCGTGTTAACTGGGCGAGGTTATTTGGAAGAGGTGACAATTTTTTCACTATAAACAGGACATTTTGTAGTTTCTTTACAGGTTTAGTTTAGTTAGTTGGGTTTAGTTTTTCGGTTACGGTGACGAGCAACATGTTTTCATTAGTATGTTTTAGTATTTTTTCGTGTTTAAAGACCGTAAAGAAACTACAAAATGTGTAACAAAGCGAGAGTCTCAAACAAATATTATGAACGGGACGTCGACCTACGTTAGTTGGATTTGAAAAGGCATTTTCTAAGAGGTAACGTTATCTCAGGTTACGCTTTCACGATACCGGAATATTGTTCAGTATGTAACTTGTAAATATCTAGTGGCCCATGGAAGTGGTGGAGGAAAAGACAACGGATCTCTGTAACTTTTATGCGGATGTCTATGGGCGTCGGTAGTCATGAAAATGGCTCCGACTGCTCGTTTAAGTTTCTCCCTAAACTATAAAAAAGATCGATTTTTCCTAATCTTAGATTATTTATCACGGCGAAGTAGTATTTACTAAGAGGTTGAAAAATCTAGTTAATTAAATTTCTTAATACAAATTGTCTTAATGAACCATATTATGTTTCTTCAGGTATAGCCGAAGACAGGTAACAGCCAAAAGCGACTGTCCGGTTTTATGGGGGACGTGTGGTGACTTTAGGTTGGAAACATCTTGCTAATGGAGACGAGCGACCTCTGGCGACTGGACGAGGTAAACATTTCGAGCTCGGAAGAGCGTGAGCTCATTACATTATTCATTGCAGGTTTCCGGATGTGAAAAAACGACGAAAGAAATATAGATATTAGATTTAAAGAGCAAAATTATATTTCCTAGATGTAATAAATTCAATACGGCTTACAAATTTGTTAGTACGCTTATTTAATGAATGCAAAAAAGGAGGTTAGTTATTATAAGTGTGTGCTCATTATTCCGAGCAATTTTTGTTTAGTATAAGGGGACAAAGAAGCGGTCCGAAGTTTCAAATCGGGCTTGGCCCATCACTCGTTCCCAACGCTGCTACTCCTGTGTCGCCAGATCGACAGCGGCAACCACACTTGACCATTTGATATGATCGCAGGGAGCCCATGGGAAAAGCTAAATTTGTCTCTCGGGACTTTATCTGATTTAATCAGAAGCAAGTAGGAGGAGAAGGAAGTAATTTTAATTTAAAGCCGAAGCATACAGGTAGTTATGTATGCTTGGGGCTTGGGCTGCATGAGCAGACATATTGGCCCCTTGTTCTCTTTCATTCAAATGAAGAAACTCACAAACCGCGTGAATAGGGACAGCACTTTAGTGCAGTATAATGGTCGCCGCACACATATCAACTCGGAAAGGGATCATAACCCTTTGTATGAAACATCATACTGCAACGCACACTAATGGGAAACGTAACGTCATCGTATCTTCTTCGGTTTTCTGGACGAGGCGTTCACGATCCCTTTCCAAGTTGATAAGTGTGCGGCGACCATAAGAGAACCTCCCAGTTCATGCCTAATTTGATGAAGGTAAATGCAGCATCTCCTCCCCCACCTCTTACCTCGTGCCTATATACATATGAACGTAAGTTTTTTCTTTAATACAATGCGGCAATCTAACATTTATTATACTATTGGATACTATTGGTCTTACAAAACCTTTCATTTCTTTATAGTTTTCTCCAATTTGTCTTTTTTTAGCCATCGAGTAGTCTGAGCCGTTTTCATGACTACCGACGTATCCGTATAGAGATTATACTGAGTCGTTGCCCTTCACTTTCCTCCCACCTCCATGGGTCACCGGCTACTTACACACCGCACGAAACGCGACAGCACAGTCGTCACTTTACGCCGGTCTCGTCTAAGCGAGAGGTACCACCCCGGTCGTGACGGCCCAATTCGGCTGCATGCACGCATGCAGTGTGTGCCACACCTCATATATATTATATAGTTATATATATATTATATATTATATTACATAGTTCTTATGTATATGACGTTGCATATTTATAAAAGCATATAAATGTATGTTTAACGTATGCATTTAGTAAGCTCTATGTTGTTATAACAACCTGCTTATCAGTTTAGACGTTAGTGGACCCTTAGGTGAAATAATATTGATACGACAGAAGGATGTTTACATTGCTACAGCTAATGTGTACGTTGGCTTTATCCGTATGCTTAGCAATAAACCTAAGACTACAACTTGGATTCGCGGAGCGGTGCGCGATGTCCCGAGTAGAGCTTTGCATTAGCGGACAAATGTCTTCGCCTAGATTCTTGCGAGACAATAATTTTCGTGTGTCCAGATACAACGATGGGAAAGTCTAAAGGGAAAGTTTGAGAGAGAGAGATTTATCCCTTAGTAAACGCGGCGCTTAAAATAAATGCGGGTGATGATTAACTTTGTAAATGGCCCATTGGAAACTCGTGCTTTGAATTCGCAGGTCGCAAACATTGTACTTTTCTACGTTATTGTTCCTTATAGGCCAATGTTTGTAATAACTGAAGCGTGTTTAAAAAAAAATAATAAACTTAAAAAAAAAAGTGAAAGCATTTTTTTTATTGTATGTAAATT
>LUGF01045798.1:41395-72416 GCA_001625245.1 Calycopis cecrops
GTAAAAATAAATGCAGGTGACGATTAACCTTGTAAATGGGGCATTGGAAACGCTTGGATTCGCGGGTCGCAGAAATTGAACTTTTCTATTATTGTTCCTTATAGGCCAATGTTTGTAATAACTGAAGCGTGTTTAAAAAAATAAAAAGTTAAAAAAAAAAGTGAAAGCATTTTTTTTATTGTATGTAAATTCTTTATTTTAATTATACTTTAGTTATATTATTTATTATTTTATATTATTAAGGTATGTTCACATAATATATATTTAATATTAGCTTATTTTATATACTTATTTAAATATGTATGTATATAATATTTATTGCATGTATGTATAGCATTATATTATGTACACTTAATACTTCGTTAGTAATAAATATTTTTTTTTATGTCACCCAAGTATCGTGTCAACTTTATTTAAAACGTTTTTCCATGTATTCCAGATTCCTGAATGGATTAAGTTGTACCTTTAATATCTCATTTAAGTCAATAAGTTTGTTTTATATGTACATAAACTGTTAAGTAAATAAATAATTATATTTTATGTTGAATTGACTGTAAAAATCCCCTATTTTAAATAAAATGAATAGTTTAAATATAAATATTATGAAATCTTCACATTATATATTTTAGTCGCAATAAAAGTGTAAAATAGTGCCATCGGCCATGTTGTTGAAGTGAATGAATGAATAATAGTCTTGATCATAGCGTATAATGATTAATGAGGCGTTGTTCGCGTTAACTTCGCTGTACTGTCTACGGCTCTTGTCACATTAATCGGTGTTTTACATAAAAGTGTCGTGAGGCGGAAGCCAGTCGCCATGACGCCTACGAGCATTTTGGCGCCGCATTAAGAAATAAAATACAATATTTTGCATAAAAATCTCGTTTTATATCTCAAATAATGTTATTTGCGAAATAATAGATGTATGGCGATAATATAAAACAGAGTTTCAGAATTATTAACTTTAATAGATGCTTCAAACTAGCTTAAGCGAAGAAAGAATCTTCATCACTTAGGTATCTAGTCTATTTACCAGTATTCGCTTAAAATATAATATCAGGTCTTGGAGGCTAAGAATGGTTTTCATTAATAGCTACATGAATTTTTTTAATATGAAATGGTATGGTATGGTATAATGATGGTGAATATGCAATTTTTTATCCAAACAGGTTCAGTATCTATTCAATTTCGTGAAGGAGTAACAAATACAAATATGCTCATTAATTTATAATATTACTCGATGAAACACGCCGACGCTTATGAAAACGCTTAAACGCCATAAGCCGCGTATGCCAATACCCGGCCTTACGCAAGCAGTGCGTTTGTATACTCCACAAGGTCACATGCACCTTTCTAAATAATTTATGCAGATTATTCTCGCAGAAATTGTTTTCGTTAATGCCAAAATAGGCAACATTACTACATATGCAAGGCCGGTGGGTCAAGAAATTGATGAAATGTCCACGCAACGGAAGACCGGATGGTATTTGACCTACAAGATGATCTATGTGAAGCAGTCGTCGGTAGTATGTGAAACCCGTCTAAATCCGTTACGCAGTCGGACCACCATAATACTACTGTAGTATTATGGTAACCTGGTACCTGTAACAGGTCCCTATCTAAAAATACCCTCATATATAGACTATTTGTATGTCATAGTATCCTACTAATATTAAAAACGTGAAAGTTTGTATGTTTGTTTGTTTGTTACTCCTTCACGCAAAAACTGCTGAACCGATTTTCATGAAATTTGCCACACACATAGAGAGTAACTTGGATTGACACAGGATAGTTTTAATCGCGAAAAAATGTTCCTATGGGATGCCATGGGATATTTTCTATTTTCCACGGGATCGAAATTTACGCGGGTGAAACCGCGGGGCGCAGCTAGTAGGGTATAAGGGCCTGCGCTGAACGGTCACGTATTTTTTTAATTTTTTTTTATTTCATTTTATAAAAACCATTTGCGACGACCCATGAAATAAACTTGGTAGGTACACGACGGTACCGATTTCCGGGTATACTCGAATGTGTGTGTGCACATAGTTATGTATTAGAGATACGCCGAATAGTGGTTTCGCCGAATAACCGAATACCGAATTGTATTCGGTTTAAATTATACCGAACTAAATATTCGGCCGAATACGAATACTGAAAAAAATGCCGAATACACCGAATACCGAATACCAAACCGAATATTCGGCGCATCTCTAGTATGTATGTTTTGCTCACTATCATATTTACTAGAAGTTGTATATGGGGGATATTGTGCATTATCCAGGTCCTAATGAGGTGTAGTGTACTCTAATTCTATAATTTAGGTTACGTCAAAGTCTCATCTAGATGAGACCTTGACGTAACCTCACTAAGAGTTTTACCACCCACTTTCTTCTATCCGAGAAAGAACACAATATTTATTATAGCCTTTTTATAGGGTTAGGAGGGTAAAACTAGCAATCGGGTCTTTTCATGAGTTTCGTCGTGTACTCTCTTTCCCTTCTCCCACCCCGATGGGTCACAGGAAACTCGCGAATTGCACGAAACACGACAGTAGCAGCGCGACCTGCGGTGAAGACCAACACGACTCCAGCGCATCGCGGCAATATTGAAATACTTTCTCAATACGGTTTTCCGTATTCAATAACTTCATAGTTAAACACGTAACATGGACTCTTGTTTATACAATAACAGGTGCATGGTGAAATTATAAGCATAGCTGATATGCATCATTGCGTTACCCAGATGTGGGTATTGTGAGTTGTCTCACGCGCCTTTCTGTTAAGTAACAGCCCTAAGCGGGATTTGACACGTGTGCACATTATTTCATATGTTTTTTATGTCAAATGTAAGCCACGTACGTGATTCTGTCATGTTTCATAACTTGGACGAATTGTAGGTTGGCAAATATTACGAATTTCACGTTGGACTTTCTTGGTGCAACAATTTTAATTGAATTATTCGAATTTGGATGTTTCTCTTGGGTCTAGGGTTGCTACTTCATGTAACCTAGAATATTATTAATCTGGGAGTAGGGTTGCTAGGTCATGACACTTCGTAGTCAGACAGAAAAGCCTCTTTGTCCGGACTGAACACATAGTTTGATTAATCAAATGGGCCAGTCACTTACGGTCATGTTATTAACGATTTTGTGTCTTAGAATACAATATACGTAAATTATTGCGGGCGAGAACGAGAACACTCGACATTCGCTCGCTCGCTACTTTCGAAGTTTTTAAAGCAAGGTCTTTGAAAAGCTGAACAAAACTCGGACAAGTCGGCATCGTTAGTTTGGCCGGGCGCCGAAAAGCCTATATCCGGCTTAATCTGGACGCCTGTCAAAGTTCTGTCCCATCGATGTCAAGTTTGCCTAAGTGCATGCATATATTATATTTATATCGTACCTAATATATCACCAGTCAGCTGTCGAAAGGCATATTGAGACTAGTTTCTCAAGTTACTTTTATGTTCGAGACGAACAAAAATTCCTCATCAAATGATATTAATTAATCGGTTATCGAAATTTCTTAACACATCAACATTAATACGCCGATCGGTAATGTGGACACACCAGTTTAAGCCACTTAACCCGCAGCACGTCTAACATAATGTTTGTTATCGGACTTAAGATTATTGACCGTGACATTTAAGGGGCATCTTCAAAAACTACTTCGAGATAATTAGCGCTGGCTTAAAAATTATTAAAAATAGATTGCGAATTTCAAAACTTATGAATCATACACTCACATCCTTATCAAACATATGCTGGCCTTAAAATCAATATTATCACATAGTTAAGTTTACATAATACAAAAACCCGAGCTTAATATTATGTCACAGATTATATAAAGGCTGTTCCAGTTCCGATGCCTGTGCACAGAAAGGTTATAAAATAAAAAAAGAAAATGTCACTTAATTCAAGATGGCAGCTAATTTATCTGTGGCCTGGATTGGCGGCAAAACGGTTACGTCTAAACAAGTTTGATAAAAAAGTAAGTTATATAAAAAGTTAAAATAACTGGACCTTTAATGTAAAGGTTAATTGTTTTTGGTTATTGTAGATATTATTTTTACATGGCGTCATAAGGGCATAGTGATTTTATCTAAATTGTTATTTTCCTACAATAAAAAATACGTAACACATGTAAGCTTTTTTATAGCACAGGAGGCAAACAAGCAGTTTGGCCTGATGTTAAGTAATCACGTCCACAGATATCCGCAACACCAGAGGTCTAACAGATGCGTAACCGGCGTTTCAACTATGAATAAGCTCTTAGGTAAGGTAAAATATTCACAATGTTGGTTGTTTGGTTGTTCTGGTTGAGACCCACATCATTTATCGCGACTGTCCAGTCAGCAACATTTTGCTAGATATCTTAGGAATTTGATTTACATTTAGCACAATTATTTATTATTATCACAATTTGTGTGTCTCTTAGTAAATAAATGTTTTTCTTTCTTTCTTTATACCAATTTTTCTAGACATTTCGAAAGCGAGTGATTAAACGTGTAATTTCATTAGAATTTTAGAAAAGTAAACCTTACAAAATACAGAGAGGAAGATAGAGAAGAGAAAAGCCAAGAAATTGACGACGAACGTACCTACTGTAATAAATATTATTTGTTTAAAGTTAATGAGCCGGCTCTCTTTGCATTTGCACTGTGTGTTTTGTGTAATATTGACTAAACTACCGAGACTAGTTAATACTGTAGTAAAACCTAAGGACTATACGAATGCACGGGTCAATTGGCAATCTCAGTTCTAAACACCACATACCTACAAGTGTTGTTTTAGCTTTTACCGGAATTCGATAATGGAGGGTTTTTTTTTAATAGGATAAGATAAGATAATGGGCAAACGAGTAGATGATAGATGACTACCGCCGCCCAGCCTTTTAAATAAGAGTAAGCTCTTTTCTTAAAGAACCCCATGTCGTAACAGTTCGGTAATACTAACTGTGGCAGCTGGTTCCATAATGATTTTGTGCGTGGTAAGAAATTGCGCTTAACACGCACAGTTGTAGACTTTGGGACGTCTAGGTGGTGGCGGTGGAACTTTTGGAACTGGGAGTTCTGCCGCCATGTCTGTCTGAAACTCCGCTGTTAATCCGAGCAAGTGTAATGTGTTTCGAGCATGTGTATGTATGTTTGAAATATGAACAGCTGTAGATTTGTCTTGACGGATTGTAATTTGTAACGTATTAGGTGTTGTTAAGATGCTTTTGGTCCTCGAGTCTTGCTACATACTGTATAATAAGTATACCTATTTTATATAGTCGGATCTTGGGTCAATTTAGTGTTTTATCCGACTAATATTATAAATGCGAAAGTTTGTATGTTTGTTTGTTACTCCTTCACGCAAAAATTGCTGAACCGATTTTCATGAAATTTGGCACACTCATAGAGGGTATCTTGGATTGACACAGGATACTTTTGATCCCGAAAAAATGTTCCTATGGGATGCTATGGGATGATTTTCTATTTTCCACGGGATCGAAATTTACGCGGGTGAAACCGCGGGGCGGAGCTAGTTCACCATAGTCGTACTAGGTCTATCCGTCCCCTGCTGACCTTATGCTTCTTTGAATGAATGTCAAGGCGACGGATTTCTTGCTACAACTAAGTTGATCTATCATTTATAAACTCTATCTTTGGCAATTTAACTAATAGTTATCAGTTATAGATACCTTATTTATGCAATAGGTAACCCTTAGGATACGCTCTCATCGGTTCCACTAGAAACTAAAATCATATACCTATACCTACAGTAACTTAATACCGAAAATAACTTAAATATTACGTTCAACCACTGGATGTTGTCAAGACGAAAACAAATTAACAATGAAATCCAATCCTACTAATCCTACTAATAATATAAATGTGAAAGTTTGTATGTTTGTTTGTTTATTTATTTGTTTGTTTGTTTGTTACTTCTTCACGCAAAAACGGCTGAATCGATTTTCAAGAAATTTGGCACACACATAGAGGAAGGATATCTTGGATTAATACATATGATAGTTTTTATCCCGAAAAAATGTTTCTATGGGATGCCATGGGATGGCTTTCCACGGCATCGAAATTTACGCGGGTGAAACCACGGGACGCAGCTAGTACATTCATATTATGAATCTTTACTATCGATAGTTCATATGTTATTTTATATTACAATCACATATACTTGTAGCTATATGCGGTAAATAACATATAACCAGTTTTAGAGGTTACAGATCCGAATAGGATACAAAATTCGACGGCAAGGTTTGGCTGATTTGTATGCCAACAGTGAGACTATCACGGACAAGCGAAAAAGAATTTTAATATAACAGCAATAAAGCTGGTTTTCCTTAAAACCCCACGGACCCTCACAATATCACAATACCCAAACCGAGCTTGAAAAGGCTTAAAGTTGTAATAATACACTTATTGCGATACGAAAATTCGATTCATGGCTTTTGTAATTGACTTAAGCCATAACCCAAGGGTCAATGACCGCACGAATGCACCAAGAAGTATCATTAAAATAGGTTTTGTTGAACTTTTAAGATAAGTCTCCGTGGAACTTACTTCACGTAATAAAAACTACACAAAAGACAACCGAGTAAAATAATGTAAGATTTTTTCCTTTTTTTAGCTTAGGCTAATCGGGTCTTCGCTATATGTATAGATTTGAATCTCTCCGATACAGGCGGCCGATGGCAACCGCGGGGTTCTAATGGGAAGTTCAGCCACCACTCACCAATCTGATTACACCCAAAACCAGTGCAAGACTCGTAGTAGTACATAAATGCATTTCCAAACGAAACAAAAAAAATGTTAAAGGGATTTACATTTTGTTCAGAAAATCGTAGAGGCACATGTAGTACGATGATCAGGCTTACAAAATAATGAGATTTACATTTACATCTCGTACCTCCGAGAACATTACGAAAGTATCTGACCTTTGCAAATCCCGCACATCACATATAATCGTCCCTGGCCATTGATACACAATATTCAGATTCACATAATTATATAAACATTCAATTGAAAAACGAAAGACCCAACTGCATTTTAATGTACTCACTGGCGTTGTGAAGGCGAATTTCATTAATCCGTCAAGTCACAAGGCTGTAACAAGGAACATACATACATACGATCTAGCCTCTTGATACGGGAAAGTAAACGTATCAAGTATCAATTGAATTTTGTTGCTTTACCTACCGAATTGAATAAAGGCTAACAATTTGAGATCGGTATTTTCCTAAGCATTGCTTGAATCACATTATTATTTTAATTTTTTTAATTAAACACTTATACAATAACTTATAATTTTGTACAAATCAGGTGTAATCATTTTATTTTATTTATTTATTTATTTATTTAATCAAAAACTCATTCGAGTTTTAACGCACACCTTGCATATAACACGGGAACCAAAATTTTATGTAACTAAGACGAAGCATAAACAATATTTTTCGATGACAACAATCAATAAAGTAGGTAAGCACCAAGTTATAGACTTTTGTGAAATATAAGAATATTTCAAATAACACGCATTCATAACTGCTATGTAAATCTTATCAATATTAATGATACCACCACAGCCCATTATAAATAATTTTTTAATTGCTTTATTAATTTACTGCGTCTATTTTCGTGACACATCAACGTGAAACCAGACATTAATTTAGAAGGAAAATCTTAATATGTATGTTAATAAAATGATAATGCGTATTGAATATTGATATTATATATTATGTAATTTTATTACATTAATTATTAATATTAATAATTGACTATACTATATAGATATCTATATTCCATTTTGTATATCTTACATGGTGCATTGGCGTAAAACGACCCATTGCATCGGAGCCACTACGTTACCTTTTCACCCCATTCTCTCTAAAGGGCCACCGGCTACTCACAAATCGCACAAACGCGACAGCATAGCTCTCACTTGACTTGTTGGCCCAATTCGGCTGCTTGCTTTACCGCTAACTGATAAGTTAATATTTTAAACTTTAAAATATTGAATTCACCTGTATTCATCAGATTTTGCTGGTTTGCCTCCATAATAATATGAGACTTGCAGAAATTATTTAGCAAAAAGACTTAAGTAGTTATATTATTATCATTAATTACCGTAGTGAGATCTCTCGGGACTCTCTTGACTAAAGATAACTCTAAAGAAGTGAGACTTTCAAAAGTTATTTAGCAAAATGACTTAGTTATATGTATTATTATTTATTATATCATTAGGTCCCTTATTTAGTACCGCAGTCAGATCTCTCGGGACTCGCTTGACTAAAGATAACTTGTAAACAAGTGAGACTTTCAAAAGTTATTTAGCAAAATGACTTAGGTATATTATTATCATTAAGTACCCTATTTAGTACCGTAGTCAGATCTCTCGGGACTCTCTTGACTAAGATAACTGTAAACAAGTGAGACTTTCAAAAGTTATTTAGCAAAATGACTTAGTTATATTATTATCATTAAGTACCCTATTTAGTACCGTAGTTAGACCTCTCGGGACTCTCTAGACTAAAGATAACTGTAAACAAGTGAGACTTTCAAAAGTTATTTAGCAAAATGACTTAGTTATATTATTATCATTAGGTACCCTATTTAGTGCCGTAGTCAGATCTCTCGGGACTCTCTTGACTAAGATAACTGTAAACAAGTGAGACTTTCAAAAGTTATTTAGCAAAATGACTTAGTTATATTATTATCATTAGGTACCCTATTTAGTACCATAGTCAGATCTATCGGGACTCTCTTGACTAAAGGTTAAATCACAAGTAAACGAATAAGACTTTCAAAAGTTATACAGAAAAACGACTTAGATTATTACAATATTATTCTCATTACTCCATTGGACACCATAGTTTTTAGTTGACTAAACTTTAACTAAATCTTAAAAGTCTAAAGCAGTATTAGAAAAATCTAATTGTAATTTTTACGCATACTTTATTCCGAAATGTAGGTAATTCGGTAGTTTCGTAGTGACATTTCCAATTATAGACATCCAATAATAGTGAATAATTTCAAAATAATATTTAAGAAATTATCATTTTTGGTCAAGGTAAACAAAGATTCTTGGCATAATGTATTTGCATTTAAATATTTCTGTTGCGTAATCGCGATATCTTCAAATATATCGGTGGATATGTCTATAAAATGTTAAGTTAATACGATCGTAAACTGAACCTATACAGCAGTGGTTCCCAACCAGCGGTCCGCAGAAGCCAAAATATGGTACGCGAATGTTTTTAAATTATGCGGGCGGTAAGTTATTTGACGTGCAGTGTGTGAGAAGGGAGATATTTTTACTATACCTTCGCTTTTTTCTTTTTATTAGGAGGGCAAACGAGCAGCCGGAGCCATTTACATGACTACCGACGCCCACAAACATCCGCATAGAGGCTATACAGATGCACTGCCCTCCTTTCTCCTCCCACCTCCATGGGCCACCGGCTACTTACACACCGCACGAAACGCGACAGCACAGCTGTCACTTTACGCCAGTCTCGTGTAAGCGAGAGGGGAGGTACCCCGGTCGTGCCGGCCCAATTCGACTGCATGCAAGCATGCAGTGTGGCACTACCTCTTACCAAAATCGCTGTGGTCCCTGCTATGGAGAATGATATAAAAGTGGTCCCTGGCAAATAAAAGGTTGGGAACCCCTGATACACAGGGATTGTCGACTTCGACGTCCCGCCTGGGTCATGTTTTCTATTCAAGGGAACAAACGAGGCGTCGGAATTTTAGAACGATTACCGTCGCCTATATTCACAATTGTTATGCTGATGTGTTGTCCGCCTCCCCTCCAAATGGGCCGTCGGAAACTCACAAGACGCACGAAACCGTATAGCTGTCGCTTTACTTAAATATATAAAAACAATTGTGTTATTTGGACATACGTAAAACCTTAGATTATATATACTACCGTTAGATTGACGATGCAACTATAAAGGCGAGACCAAAAAGCAAATGTCTCAGTGTGCGTATGCGTATGTGTGCGAGGCAAAAAGTGCTGGGCCTTAATGTTCGATTTGTCGATTAATACTTGTACAAACAAAACCTGTTAAATTATTAAATTTTTAGTTCTTTTTTTGTTTCATAATATTTAAGCGACTTCTAAAAGCACCAATAGCTTTCTTCGTATTTTTGTTCGGGAAAATTTCTAGAATAGATACATTTGCTGTCGAGCTACTAGAACCGGCGATGTATATCTGTAGACACACGACGATACTCTGCGAATTGGCGTCTGGTGGTATACTTTCATGTGAGAGGCTATTCTTTATTCCAATAGAACATTTACTGTGAGGATTTTTTTTTTATGATATAGGAGGGCAAACGAGCAGCCGGAACCATTTTCATGACTACCGACGCCCACAAACATCCGCGTAGAGGCTATGCAGATGCGCTGCCCTCCTTTCTCCTCCCACCTCCATGGGCCACCGGCTACTTACACACCGCACGAAACGCGACAGCACAGCTGTCACTTGCTGCACACTGCCAGTCTCATGTAAGCGAGAGGTACCTCCCCGGTCGTGCCGGCCCAATTCGACTGCATGCAAGCATAAATATAGCGAAAGACAGATAATGGGATTATTTCATTTCTCTATTACGAATAAAATCAATTCTGTATCGTAAGGTACAATATATAAATAACAATTTTAGACTTAATGTCAACTTGATATTTATTATATTAAATATATAATTAAATATAATCTAAAATATAGTTTAATTATTTAAAAAAAATAGGTACATCGTATGCGTAATATGTATCTAGGTACTCCTCTGTGAACTTAATATCGATAAGAAGTTATCGATAGTGTCAACTGTCAACCTCTAAAAATCAAGGTAAAATACAAGAGGAATTCACGTATTTGTTATTATTTTAAATCAAAGTCATATACATTTACGGCATTGATATAATAAAATGTTATAAAATTTCCCATCTATTTGCGTATAAAACTTTAGTAACAGTTCCCAAACGTTGCTTTTATAGGCCTAAAGGTTTAAACCGTATTTACGTGTGAAATGTGGATTTTCTTTTTTAAATGAGTTACATCTTGTTACTGCACCCATAACCATAGTTAATTACATCTAATAAATACTAATTTAAATGTTATAAAATTTCCCATCTATTTGCGTATAAAACTTTAGTAACAGTTCCCAAACATTGCTTTTATAGGCCTAAGGGCGTTTGTCCACCGCTGCCGTCACCGTCACGTCACCGAGAACGAGATGACGGCGCCGAAGTAGCGGTACATACATTTACATTACATTACTTAGCCGCGTGTCCACCGCATACCGTCACCCGAGCGCCGTCATCCCGGCCCGCCGAAATTGCGAGTAGATCGGCGTGACCGCTAGATCGTCGCCCAAGATTTTGACGGGCCGATGTGCCGGCAAAACAAAACATATATGAACTTGTCCACACACTGCCGTCGCCGTCGCCGTCGCACCGTACACGAGCTCAGTTATTATTTTGTTTGTAATCAATTATCATTAATTAGTATAACATTGTAATAAAAATGACGAAAAATTTTAAATACGATATTTATTCATTATTAGAAATTATAGAAAGTAAAGAATGTTTGTTGGATAAAACCAAGGAAGTGTCCAAAGATAAAGTTTTGCGTAGAAATGCATGGCGCGATTTTAACCATTAATCTAGCCATCACTTTATTTCTTCGTAAACGTGACTACCACGCATGACAGCTGGAATAAACTAAACCAGCGAAATCGGTCGCGGTCTCGCGGTGGACAAACGATCGCCGTTACGTCATATTGAATTCGGCCCAAAATTATCTCGTACTCGGTGACGGTCCGGTGACGGCGGCGGTGGACAAGCGCCCTAAAGGTTTAAACCGTATTTACGTGTGAAATGTGGATTTTCTTTTTTAAATGAGTTACATCTTGTTACTGCACACATAACCATAGTTAATTACATCTAATAAATACAAATTTATACCTTAAAATCAAAGATTTTTCTAAGTAATGAGGAAAATGTGCCGGTCGTTACTTACGCTAGGCCGCTACAGGCCGTTCGGACGTATGTGAAAGGTCTCGTAAATCTATCTCGCTCTAACATACGTATACTATGCTCTTTCTCTTTTGCATTGCCAATCTAATGTATACTTCATCTAAGCGTAAAACACAGTAGTTATTAAAAATATATAAATATATTTGCGTTGTCTCATGCCTGTAACACAAGGGCTACCGTAGTGCGATCTACATACATACCTAGTTATACCTATGTATGTATGTATGTATATGTGGATTTATCGCACTTCGTATACATGTCTACAAGTGCCCACCTGCTCCCATGAATCACACCATCACTATTTCCTAGGGCTACGCAAATGTCACTGACGTAATTATTACTTTCAGATACAAAAGTAAGTCGCATCGACTTAATGACATCTTCATTCTTTGGATAACTTTGTGACGTCAGCAGGCGTCCGTCACTCGCTCAAGGTCACACGTTTTATGCCTACCGCTTCGACTATCTTCGAAGATATCTGCGACACAGGGCCGTCGCACGCTCGCGCGTTCACATATTGTGCACTGTACGATTTCCGCGTTTAGTATAAAATGCCGAAACCAAGTAACAATTGTAAAGTTCATGGGTGTAAAAGTAAAAAAAAAACAATGAAATTTAGATGCACGGATTATAATATTTTTTTGTGCTTTTGATGTGTTACTTGTGTTAGGTACCATTTATTATTATACGTAATATATTTCCAAATACTTACTTACTTTTTCAAATACTCAAGTACCTACTTATTCAAGTTTTTACCTGTTTATTAATATCGAATAAAGAATGCTTAAAAATTATTTTTGTTGTACGGGAGTTTGATATTTACCTACTTAATTTTTATTTAATTATTATTTATTCTGTGAAAATTTCAGCGTTCTAATTATCACGGTTTATGAGATACAGTCTAGTGACAGACATACAGCGGAGGCTTAGTAATAGGGTCCCATTTTTACTTTTTAGATACGGAAACCTAAAACATACAAATGTATTGTATACCTACATAAACATTATGTAGGTACTCCGTACTTAGGTACTAATTTTTTCTAGTACCTACCCCGATGCTTTTTTTATAGTACCTTTAGGAGACAAACGATCAGCCGGAGCCAAAAAAAAGTACATTAAAATTCAAACTTTTTTATTAAATACGTTTTTATTTGTACTATGGATTATTCCATCTAAAAACATCTTTATATTCATACTGAATAATGTGTATATATCTATTAAACTAATTCACGAATACAAATTATTCATATTTCACAATATTTGTTTTATTACTAAAAGCATGTTACCACTATCAACCCTTGCACATTTGTTCTATGACGCGTTTGCACGTAAGCCATACAATCTGCATCTCTATTCACACGTAAATAAGGTGCATTTTTCTTCGCTGCGAACATGAGCGAGATTTTGTAGGTAATCATAGTGGTATTTTCATTTTTGTATGGGAGTGAAGCATCTGTTAAGTTTATTAATCTGTGACGTCAGTTCATGACGTTTGTTTAAAGTTTAAGAGGTAGTGCCATTCTCCACTGGAGCGGATTTTTGTCCCCGGTCTCGCTTAAAACAGTAGATGTACAGCAGCTGTAGGAGTAACGTGCGGTTTTTGAGTTTTCGGTGGTCCATTGTTGAGCTGATGATGAGAGCATTGATGTTCATGAATCAACATGTGATATTTTATTTTCTGGTGAGAATCTAAGAACATCTTATACGTATATACCTATGTACAATTAAATAATGCAATGATATAATGATAAAAATAGAATATTTTCACCAGTATCAGACATGACGTGATACAACGTGAGAACGTTATTTTTTGTCATAGGGGGCAAACGAGCAGGCAGTTTGTGACTACAGCCGCAAAACCAGGTGTCTTGCAGACGCGTTGCCGGCCTTTAAGAAAGGGGTATATGCTCTACGTACGGAAATACATTTGCCATTCTTATACGAAAAGTCGGGACTTAATAATCAACGCCTACCAGACTCCCAGCGAAATAAAAAAATATATAAATGTATATATGTATAAAAAATGTTTGTCTGTCTGTGAGAAACCTGATGGATCTGGAGCACCTGAACGTAGCCCTCGGAGTTTTGATCAGTATACGGAGAATACTCATACGTACCAATGCGTCACCCAAGGTCGCAATGGCGCAGAGTTTGACTTTACATTTTTATTACAATAGGTTCCATCCTATTAGTATTATAAATGCGAAAGTCTGTATGTTTGTTTGTTTGTTACTGTTGTTGAAATTTGGCACACGTATAGATAGTAACATGGATTAACACATAGGATAGTTTTTATCCCAAAAAATGTTTCTATGGGATGCCATGGGACGATTTTCCACGGGATCGAAATATACGCGGGTGAAACCGCGGGGCGCAGCTAGTACAAAATAAATCGTGAATGTTAAGTGGAAAGTCCACCGGTGGACTGGTGACCTGGTCAGAATCGAGGGGAGCCGCTGGATACAATCAGCGTGTGACGGTGACCTGTGGCGTTCTCTGGGGCAGGCCTATGTCCAATGGCCGTCTTTGGGCTGCTGCTGCTGATGATGATGATGAGCGTCAGCTTCAACACGCGACCGGAGTTTACTCGTTATAACCTATGCGGAGTAAAGTTTCGCTGTGTAACCTTCACACGCATTTAGTTAACATATTTTTCATATAAATTAAAAGCAAGTCAAGAAATGAAATTAAATGAAAATAAAATGAAAAGAAATGAAAAAAGTTTTTATTCAATATAGAATTACAGGAATTACTTTTTGAACGTCAACAATTAAATCTACCACTACCAAGGGTTTTAAAGGACACTGCATAAGCTGTCAACGTTATCTTATCCTCCGATCAACACAAAGGGTAACTCGATCCTATTTTCGTAACAAACAAAAAAATGAATCGGGCCGTACAGGAAAAAAGAATTGGCGTCTGGACCTCAATTGACCTCGAATGATCTCAAATTGTGTAAATTGTTCCTTCCCGTCGAATATTGGCAGTTGATCCTATAACCCACATGCAATGTGAAGATCGCAATGGGGTCGGTGGGGCTTGAGAAACATGAAACCGGTTCGGTTAATCTTCGTGCTTTACTCTGCGGTTCGCGCGTGCGATTCTATTGTATAATTCGAAGGATGTTGCTCGATTCGTTCGAGTGTATCTTTTAAATATTAGCTAGGTCCTTATTTTGTGCTTGCTTATCTGGTAATAAATGTTGTATTATGTACGGACCCACTCGGGCAAATTTCACTTTAAAACCGTATGATATAGCAAAATAGTTTTAAAGGAAACTAGGAGCGTTCCGCGGTTTTACCCGCGTAAGATTCGAACTTGCGGAAATATCAAGATGAAAGATAGATGTTGGCCGAATTTTAGATCTTCCCGATTTGCACGCAAAATTTCATGAGAATCGACCGTTTCGGAGAAGTGTGGTAACTAACATTGTGACACTATAATTTTATTAAATATAGAAAAGATAATAATTTCCTATATAGTGGTATCTCTATTGTAGCATATCAAAGTTGTTGGAACGGGCTGAAGAAAAGAATGATAACTGACAGTGGGTAAGAAACTTGATCACAATACGCCTCCTATAGTCGACAAAATTCTAATTGATAATAATTATAATCAGAGGGACAATCAAACTGGCCCAAGGATAACGTGAACCACTACGAACTTCAGTTTCGTACATCCGAAAACAGGTTTCTGAGCCCATAGGTCTCAGTCAACTCCTATGAAAATCTGTTATTCGTTGTGCGAAACTGTGGCTCAACTTGAACTTCGTATCGTGTGTGTTCAACAATTGGAGGAAATGGCTCTAATTTGAGTCTCAGGTAGACGGCATTGAGATGAGCAAGAATGATATTTTGAGTTTGTTCATTGTCATGGTGCCAAACAAAAGACGACGCAGTATTTCCTCAAAGTCAATGGTTTAATTTTGACCGTCTAGAACTGTGCTACATCTGTGGCTGCTTCATTGTTCACGAGACATACGTAGACACAGAACTAATGGAGTTGGACAATATTTGTCTCTGGCGCTTCTCATACATTTCGTCTTATGATCTTAGCTAATTATGTGGATGGTAAAAAATTCAAGTCGAGGAAAATAGCCTACCTTCTGAGAATGAGTCAAGATACTCACTCATTATGTTTACAATTTTTTTAGTGAAATATAAAACTAATGAAAGTGGCTTTTGTACAAGCGTGATTACGAATTTTATCCACTTATTGTATGATTTTCTTTGTTTCGTTACAACTTTCACAATTATTTAGACTACGTATTTTTTTAAAGATTATGCTGGCAAAAGAATATTCAGCTCTACGCTGGTATCATATTCTAATGCTCTATTGATGAAATCGGCTAGTACATGTACGTTGATCTGAAACCAATTAGTGAAAAGTTCTACGATACCATTATTTTATTTATCAGTTGTCCTTTAGGTTAGCTTCATCTTTTCACTTTCTCTTCACTCTTTTTTCTGTATCTTACTTGTATTAAACTGTGTTTGCTAAATCATATAAAACATTTCATTCAGTGTGCATAGCCTTTTTTATAATTCGTATTAGCCAACACCTTTTTCATGGAGAATATATTATAATGATGTAATTTATAACCAACGTTGGTCACCAGTTTCCTGCTTTGACCATTTATAGTCGACAGTCATGAAGCAAATCTCCAAAGATTCACACACGGTATGCAAATGTCGATTTATACGTTTTTTACAGTTGTCAAGCAGCTATTGTTCCACTAGTTACAAGTACATTGTTGTTCCAATAGTTACTAGTACATTGTTGTTCCAAAAGTTACAGTTAGTGAGTACAATTGGGTTGCCGAAGTCACGTGTATGTGGATACTACGTCTGTTTATCACATGGTATTGTTGTCTATTTTCCTCTCACTACTCCCTGAAGATTGGGTTTCCTAGGAGAACTGTGCAGTGATAAAACCGTAACATAGCGAACGATTACGCTAAAACTTTGACCACATGTATCTACCAAATGGTGTAGCTGATCGACGGAGGTAAATAAAGCCCTCACATCGACAATATCTCAAATTCACATGACCTAAGTAAATTAGCAAGGACTGTTAAATGATTTCATAAAATGATTACGATGAGGCCATCTCATCTGAATCATTTATTAAAATGTACAATTTAAAATTAAATGTATAATAACAATATGTTATTAATTCTTGGCCCAGATTTCTTTACGAAGCGGAATAACAACCACTTTTCAAAGTGTAGTTTTATTTTCACACACCATTTATATGGAAATTATAATTATTAGGTAAATATAATGTACGAAGTATTGTTTTTAATGTCATTTATGTATTTAACTGCGTTCTTGTGAATAAACGTTTGAATTGTCTTGAATACTACTAATTACCCAACTTTAATTTACTTTTATATTAATTGAAAACTATGATTTTAATGCACTAGTGTCATTTAGGTAAAATTCCACATACGGACAAGAATACACTAAAAACGTTACAAATTACAATACATCTGACGTAGGTAATGACGCATTAAAATAACAAGAAACAAGAGGAAACAACGATCAAGAAGGCATCAAGGCAACAAGAAACACGCGCTAACAAAAGTAAAAAGATGTGCAGCATAATCTGACGAGACCGGAGACAGCTGATTAGCATCTGCGGGTACGAGACCAGGCTACAATGCACCGAGAGCCGAGGCGGCCACGAGATGATCTGAACGAGAATTGTGCTATTTAGGGTCAGAGCACACACGCTACTTTAGCGTCGATGATCGGCGATTTTGCGACTGCCTTGAAGCTGCATCACGATTTAGCGACTCTGCGTTCAGTCGCGGTATCGGAATCGCGCGTTTTAGCGACTGCGATGCTCAATACGCATTACCACTCGCAGTTCGCCGCGTAAAACTTAAAAACGCCGAGCGTGTGGTCGACGCATTCAGATTCTAAAAAGCAACTAAATCGCCGATCGAAAACGCTAAAAGTAGTACGTGTGCGATGGCTCTTATTCTGCAATATCTGATTCTAGAACCAGTTTAAATGGCTTCTGTACGTGAGCTAAGATCTGGAGGCAGCAGGTAAAACGCGAATTATCTTCTCGATTACGAACCAGTATGTTAGTGATGTGATTCTGGTTTGAAGGTGAAAAGTAACAGATGCGAATTGACGAAATAGATTGCTAAAATGCATGACGTTGATTGCTTCATTGTATATTTCATTCATGAATTGTAGTGATTCTTTCTTTTATTGATTCATTGAATTATAATTGCTTGATGTAAAAATCAGTTTTTGTGCAAAGGGAAGAGCGCGCAGCCTTTTGAGCACTGACGTCCATAGACATCCGCATTGTTTTTATTCTTTACAGTTGGTTCGATGAGCCGTAGAAATGTGCAACTCGCAGGAGACTGCGCCAAAATCACGTGAGCGAGTGGTCGCGTCTCGCGACGGCAACATGGTAAGAAGTAGTGCCACACTGCATGCTTGCATGCAGTCGAATTGGGCCGGCACGACCGGGGAGGTACCTCTCGCTTACACGAGACTGGCGTAAAGTGACAGCTGTGCTGTCGCGTTTCGTGCGGTGTGTAAGTAGCCGGTGGCCCATGGAGGTGGGAGGAGAAAGGAGGGCAGCGTATCTGTATAGCCCCTATGCGGATGTTTGTGGGCGTCGGTAGTCATGAAAATGGCTCCGGCTGCTCGTTTGCCCTCCTATATCATTAAAAAAAAAACATGTTGTTTAAATAAAATAATGTGTAATGAGCAAGTATTGTTTTTATCTTTCTAAGTCTTGTGTATTTATTGTCATATACTTATTTATTTATACCTAAACAACTTAGATCATTTAGTAATGATCTAAGCTAAACAACAATAAATAACAAATAAATACCATTTCCGCTTTGTCATGTAGGATATGAATTGATAGCCGAAATATTAAAATTACTGTAATCATTTATTATTATATTTTTGGTATAGGGGGCAAACGAGTAATCGGGGACATTTTCTTGACTATTGACGCCTATTCGTGTAAGGTAGAGGTACCTCCCCGGTCGTGCCGGCTCAATTTGGCTACATGCATGCATGCAGCGTGGCACTACCTCTTACAAGATGTCAATGACCTGAATATAAATCAAATTATATAGACTACAAGAACCTCGATAGAAATGTGATCGAAGTCTTAGTTGTGAGAACTCAATGCTACGGAAACCATACATAACAAAAAATTGGAAATGTGTTTTCAACACTTGGTAACATCAACATCAGCATTTTCGGTCCACTGCTGGGCATAGCCTCTTTCAATAAACGCCAGCCGATCCCCAGCTACCATCATCCATCTTGCCAGTATGTGGTGGCCAGATGGATGCGAGATAGTCTCCAGGTGAATTGTGGACCAACCATTGTGGCGTTGGTCCATCAAAAGGCGGCTCTTGAAGCTCACCGGCCCACCTGCCATCCAGTGGCGTGACAGGGTGGCAAGTCGGCAAAATGTTGCAGGCCCCAAAAGTCATCTAGACGAATCCCAATAAAAATAAAGAGCTTCTTTCTTTATGTTAAACATTCATCGGATGTGCCCCATCAGATGAATTTGCCAGGGCCTCGAGCAGTGTAGTTACGCCACTACTGTCATCTCTTCTTAGTGTCTGACCCATAGATTTAGAATCGTTCTCACTACGTGAAAGATGTACAAAGCGTGGGAGCGAGACATTCAAATTAACTTCCCATCATCGGAAAAGAAAAGAGACAGTGGATGAAGTACATATGAGACAATTATTTTACGCTAGTAAGAGGCCATAGCGGCCCGATATACTAATGACAAAGTCATGTATGTGTTTTTGTCGGGTTTTGTAGTAATTCTGACATTTGTCAAATATTTTTTTTGTCTCGCCTCTGTTCTGACATTGTGTATCTTGTACATTCTAAATCTATCGTCTGACCAGCGCAGTAAAAGGTCGCCGATGTACTATAAATCGTAGACAGAGAAAAGAAATAAATGTAACAAATGCGGTGACATTTTATTAAACCTATGACAGAAACAATAGAATTGCAATATTTCTATTATGCACTATGGATGGATGCCCGTCTTAATTTAATTTCCAAATCTGTCGACACCCAAGGTTGTTGAAGCATGAAATCTAAACAATGGAAGACTAATTGTGACACGGTTGCTGCGAGGTTACCTGTAATCTGATTATCTGGTCTTGATACAATTGATTCGGCAGACATTTCATGAATCGGTCAAGATTTGTCGCGGATCCGACGTTAGCCTTTTAATATGCATTTACTGTCTCAATAGCGACATTACATGCATTTTAACGGATTAATATACGCAATGAAAATGTTATTATTCGAAATCACTACATAGTATAAAGCAATGTCACTTTCCGCAGCTACTTTCATTACAATTTCATTTCTTGTTACCACGAGATATTTTCGGAGCGATTACAGCACAAGTTCAAGTGCCCTCATTCACCATTGTCATCTCCACACAGCGCAGTCGTTGTAATACAAGTCAAAGTTCACAATTGCAATTTAATTATTCTATGAACGTTTTATCATCAAACTAACTAACTTTAGTAAGAGGTAGTGCCACAGTGCTTGCGAGCAGCCGAATTGGGCCGGCACGACCGGGGAGGTACCTCTCGCTTACACGACACCGTCGTAAAGTGACATCTGTGCTGTCGCGTTTCGTGCGGTGTGTAAGCAGCCGGTGGCCCATGCAGGTGGGAGGAGGAGAGCAGCGCATCCGTATACAGTATATTTTTTATGGTATTTTGGCCATTTTCTGGCCATTTTCATAAAGTGATGAAAAAAAAAGGATGATTGAAATGAAAATGGCTCCGACTGCTAGTTTGCCCCCCTATAATATAAAAAAAATATTCTCATTACATGCCAAGAAGAAGAGATAAGACTGCTCAATATGCCAATTTCAATGATCATCAAAAAGGCATAGTATGTCGGGACCTCTAGACTACAGGTACCTAGATCTGACCTAGTACCTCTGATCGAGCCTAGGGAAAATAAAGGAAATAATTAAATGTGAAATACGGCGTCAGGTAGGGGCAGCTGCCCTCCTGGATTCTCTTAACCTCCTACTTACTACCAGTAAGTACTACTGAAAATCGAATTCCCCCCTGGCTCAGAACCTAGCTACCCTAAGATCAAACTTATCCCCCTCTGTCTCAGAACCTGGGTACGCCCATGGCCATGCCCATTCCTAGTTGAATGTTGTAAAACCCCTCACGAGGAGCTGGTCCCCGGAGGTTACAAGTTAAAGTAAAGTTTAATATTGTAACAGTTCTGGCCAAGGTTTCCTTCTCAGTCACTCAAATATATAATGACAGATATTGCTCATTATTATCATCCAAAAAACCTCAAATATATGATACATATCAAGTTACGTATCATATTTGGCTATCTACCAATTAAAACCACATTAAAAACCATTTCGCAGCAGAGTAGGTAGGTACCAAACCGTTAACCGTATGATGCCATCATTGATTTATTACTTACTAGCAGTTTCCCGCGACTTCGCTTCGCTTCGCGGGTAGAAAAAATATTTGTACATATTTCGAGCCGACCGCACTCTTCAGTCCTTCAACTATCTCCTTATTAAATATCACATCGATCCGTTGATACGCTTTGATGTGAAAGAAAAAGAACAAATAAACAGACACTTGCGGATTTTTATTATTAGTATGGTATGGTAACCAAGTAAAAATAAATACCTACCTACTTAGGCACTAAGTACTCTAATTACTCTTCTCTCTCTCACTCATACCTCTAATGTTTTTTTTTTAAATAAATAAATTATTAAATGTTTCTTTAATGTCAGTCAGTATTCTACAAGTACTAAGTAGTCTTTTATCTGCACAAGAAAAAACACTAAACATCTAATTTATAAATATGTATATTGTGAAATATAAAAAACCACAAACATCCACCATCCAAACATTACCTAAGTACCAAAAAAAAATTGCGACTTACCAAAAATGCAATCCCATGAAAAATCAAATAACTGAAAACACGGATATTAGTCCAATAAATGTTAACAACATCCTTTCATGGCAATAACAGTTTAACACAGTTTAATTCATTCACGAACAACAGAACACTGCGAAAGAATACCGTGAATTCACAGAAAATAAACTTATTACAAAAACTTGTAAATTAACATTATTTTAAAGGAAATCTCGTATTTATGGTGTCGTTGTCTTAGTTTTCAATGTCGTTTCATTCAAGCCGTCACAGAAATCCAAGTAACTTGTTTTTAAAACGATGCGACGGTTTCGTTAATGGTATTTTTAGCGCAAGGTATTAAGCACTCCTCCTACGATTCGATTCGGTCACTGACTGTGACTGACTGAAGTCTGAACTTAAAACTCAAGTTGCTTGACTTGATTTAACGAACCGATTGACGTAATATATTTGATGGCGTAATTATAATATGAATTTGCAGATCATATAAAGTAAGGAAGAATATTTAATATATTATAAAAAATTGAAATGTTTTGGATTTGTAAAATTGTATAAATTATTAAGTGTAAAGTACTATAAATTCGTTTTATCTACGATAAGCGCCATCTATTGATACAAGATAGTACTTATTAACAGTGACATCTAGAATTTTATAGAAGAACTATGTAGAATTTTAGATTCATAGCAATATAAGTAGTTCTTATTAAAGTTTATAGGTGGCAGGATATATAAGAAAATAAAAGAACTTTTTTCTAATACAATAATTTATAACATTGTTTAATAATTTATAATAAATCTCATTTCTTGTGCCTCCAGATCAAATTAATGATTCTTTTTTAGTTTTCAATTGTAAAAAAAATATATTTTCTTATAAATTATACAATTTTAATCAAAATTAATAAAATCGTTGTTTGATAACAACATATGATTTATGATAATTTTATATAATAATTATTAATAGAAGGTGCATAGAATTGCATTATTAGGTTGGAACTTGGAACCTTCCTAGCTACGTTTTCCATGCATATTAGAATTCTTCATCGGAGCAAATTTAACTAAACTATAAAATTTATTTAAAATCTTTCAACAAGGACTTAATTTGCATAAGTATTACAATCTCTATAATATTTAGTAGGTACTTTTCTTTATGTATGATTTAAAAATACATATCAAAACAAATTATTATTACACCTAGTGGCCGAAAAAGAAAAGAGTTAGTTAGTAGTTCTAGCTGCGTCTAATAGATGGTGTCACACAGATATACGGTCAAAATATTACAGGGTTATTTTTTGGTCACCGGCCAAATTTTCAGGTTTGGTTCAGAATCAATAATACATTCGACCTATGAAATAAAAAATATAAAAAAGTAATTAGATACAGTTACTTTGTCCCATGTTGTAAAACATCTTTCTTGGTCACCACGTGCAACACACTCGCGACTCACGGTAGGCCGACATCACTGACCTTGAAGTCGACACATAGTACATTTCGTGTAATAACAACAATTCGATGTATTTTTAAGAACCATTTCAAATCGATTTTTATAGTTAATAAAATATTACAATTAGACGATAAAATTTAAAACACTCTCTTGTAATGATATCTACTTCCTTATTTTAAAATTTGGCCGGTGACCAAAAAATAATCCTGTATATCGACTCGCAATTTACTCAATGTATAATACCTAATACAGGTCTCAAATAAGAATAATACAAGGAAACTTATAAACCACACGAAGCACGACCGCATAGCTGTCCATACAAAGGTACTCTAAACTCTTTCGTAGCGGCTCCATTCAGTTACAAAGACGTACTTACGCCACGTCTGACTTGAAAATGTATTTAATTCCATTTTTATTTTATAGACAGACAGGTCATACAGACTTCTTGGGCCACCGGATACTTGCACACCGCACGAAACCTGAAACTGACACTTTACGTCGGTATCGTATAAGTGAGAGGTACCTCCCCGGACTCGTCAGCCCAATTCGGTTGCGAACCGAAGCTCGTCAAGATTCGATTCTAGCAGCCGCTGCAGTCTCACAAATTGTACAGCGTATCCAAGCGATGGGTGACGACAAGCCCTGGAGAAGTCCGAGGCCATTTGATTGAATATGGTTTATGGTGATTTGACTAGAATTAAAAAGGCAAAGACCTCGTCCTTACGTGTCTCGAGCAGTTGGAAGCATGGGCTGGCTACTTAAGAGAGACAAACCTATGTTGAAAGAGTGGGAGTGGTCTCATCAACGACCATCTATTGTGCGCTTGTAAAGGCTGCAAACATTTCATTTGACAACCGCTTAGCTTTGGGCAGATGCAAAGGCTATTCGGGTCATTCGTGGTTACTGGTACGTGGGTACAGTTTGACCAGCGAAAGCACACAGGTTTCGCAGGCAGCAGACCTTTGGAATTCGAGAGGAAAACTCTGTCAAAATTATTTTGGTGAGGATAGCGGGCGCGTTCTGGTGGCGAACATCACATTCGAAGACGACAGAGTGAGCAGAGCTAATAAAGGAACCACAAACAAGCGTAGACCTTCTAGTTACCATGCGACCGTTCCTCCCGATATGGGTAGAGTGTAAAAAAGGCGCTTTTACGTCCCGCCTCGCGCTGATTCCTACTGGACATGGTTGTTTCTGTGGCTGTATCTGTGTCGGTGAACAATAGGGCAGAATCGCCTGCCTGTCACCATTGTGTCGATCCACGAGACACGACGCAACATACAGTGGCAAGCTATAGATCATAGAATCATAGAATGTAGTGCGCGCGGCGCTGATGGATGCCAATGGTGGTGATCTCATAAAATCAATGTTTGGGAGTAAAGAGACCTGGTCTGCCGTGACAACCTTCGCTGAAGTTGTTATAGTGAGCAAGGAAAGGCTGAATTCAGGAGAGAAGTAGAAGCCTCCGCTCCCAGGAGAAGCCAGATTGGCAGGTGGGGAGCCGAAATTGTGACCGCTCCCTGTCAACCTATGGGGGATTTTGTTTGGTTTTTTTCTGTTCTGCGAGTTCCACATAATCTTTGACCTTACCCGGGCTCAAGTGTATGCCTAAGAGAATTTTCACATACAAAAAAAGAAATGTTGCCATCTTCTTACATTTTATGGCAGACTAATAAAAAGCAGAAGTCATTAAAAAACATCAATGGAATGCTCACAAACTATAATAATAATTAACATTTCAAAATCATTACATCGCGCCATGTCGAGGAGTTATATATTTGTCTTGGATTTTATCGAAAACTAATCCGCTAATCTCGCTTTAATTTGCACTGGTGTGCCGCTGCTGGTGGCAGGGTTTCCCCCCAAGATCTTTGTATCAATTTCTTCACCATCACTTATTATCGATGGAGCTGTCTCTTCAGAAGATACAATCTCGCTACTTATTGGATCGCCACTTCTAAAATTGTCTGCGCCTGGTATAATACTTATAAAGTTTTTAGCGTAATCACGAATAACCTGCGACGGTAAAATTACAATTTTCTTTACAATGTCGACCGTATCCATATTTTTTGAACGTCTGTCTTCGAACGGTGATATACCATAATTTGGCACACTCTCGCCTAATGTCGGTCTTATGTGATAGTAGGGATTGTCTACAATATAAGGAGGATGGGGACGTCCTCTATTCCTATTGCGGTACAGGTTTACTAATTCACGAAGTATCCCTGTATCGTCATTTTTTTGTTTACTCTGGCCATTGGCGTCATCAATGTTTTCCAAATATGGCGGTAAAGGGTTTGCAAAAATATTAGCATATGATAAAAGTTTGATACAATCATTACTTCGACAGTAAACACAGATTTTACATATTCTGGATACACAATCTGGCATTGGATCGATTTCGGGTGAAAATAGCCCCATTCTATCAGTTTGTGCTCCTGAAGATGCAATATTTTGTCCCTCTAGGAATTCACTATTGGTATTGCCAGCTATATAATTGTTACTTTGCTGTAATCCCTGTTGAATTTGACTATTAACGTTGCCAGGGATATAATTACCACTATTTTGATTCTGTTGTAATGCCTGTAGGAGTTGACTATCAACGTTAGCAGAGATATCATTGTTTCCACGATGTTGTGATCCATGTACAAACTGATCACCATAGCTGATAGGGATAGAGTTGACATTATATTGTAATTTCAGTTGGTATGGGCTATTGACGTTTCCAGGGATATAATCGCCACCACCATTTCCACCCGGTAGGTATGGATTATTGACGTTTCCAGGGATATAATCGCCACCACCATTTCCACCCGGTAGGTATGGATTATTGACGTTTTCAGGGATATATTCGCCACCACCATTTCCACCCGGTAGGTATGGATTATTGACGTTTCCAGGGATATAATCGCCACCACCATTTCCACCCGGTAGGTATGCATTATTGACGTTGCTAGGGATATAATTGCCACTGTTTTGTAATCCCTGTAGGAGTTGACTATTAACGTTGCCAGGAATATAATTGGCACTATTTTGTAGTCCCTGTACCATCTCAACGTTTCCAGGGACATAATTGCCACTATTTTGTATGATGTTTTGTATTACTTGCTGGTTGCTTTCACCGGACGGTTCTAGGTCTCCATTAAGGTTTCTTGTATTAATATTAACACCTCCAACGTCATGAATATTAATCGTGTTTACGTTTTCTTTCTTGTGATTTGGTGATGGTATTCCTGGTGGCCCTAATAATTGTGGAACCGCTAGGCCGTCGGCCGCGGCGTCTGCGTCGTCGACACCTAGCCTGTCTAGTGATTGGCTATATCTGTGCTGTTTCTGAATTTGTACACGTGGGCAAACAATGCATCTGCCATTAATGCTACCAAGTTTACCGCTTAATCCATTCTTTTCCAGTAATGAGCTTGCATTTTCATCTGACAAAATTTCTTCGGATGCGTCATGACTGAAAATTAAGTATTGAAATTAATAAATGGTGTGCCTGTATGTGCAATTTACATACGCTAAAAATCTAACTTTCAGAAAAGCATTCTACAATAGAACGAGACATATCATCCCATTGTCGACTCAAGTGATAAAGATTTTAGAAAGGTTTTATTACCATACCGGGGGATTTTGAATTCAGGACCGCCCGATTTTATAGAGAAATATATAATAGGACAGGATTATATAATAACCAGCTGTGCCCCGCGGAAAAAATCCACATGTAACTTGGAGAGAATAACCAATAGTAAACTTAGTCTTTCGGTAATGTACAACGATTTTGGCCTATTTTCTCGTGATATAAGAATATATTCGGGGGAATTTTATCCGAATAAAATATATATTATTATATTACCTCCTGATAATGTCATTTTTTTATTAGTGATGGACTGGTTTGGAATCCTTTGGCGCTCTTTGGAGGACGCCTATGTCCAGCAGCGGACGTCTTCCGGTTGATAATGGTGATGATGATGATGATGTTGATGATAGAATGGTTAAAAATTGGTCCACCAATCATAGAACCTATTCGATACAAATAAGCAAAAACAGATTTCCTCTTAACAATATCAGAACAGAAGGAGCCAAACGAGCAGTTGGACTCTTTCGTGACAAACGATGAGACAAGGGATATGCAGGTGTGTTGGCACCTTTTTACTTTTTAAGGATGAGTTAAAAGAAGAATAAATCAATAAAAAACAACAATGGAATGCTCACAAACTATAATAATAATTAACATTTCAAAATCATTACATCGCGCCATGTCGAGGAGTTATATATTTGTCTTGGATTTTATCGAAAACTAATTCGCTAATCTCGCTTTAATTTGCACGGACCTCGTGCCCCCCTAAGATCCTTGTATCAATTTTTTCACCATCACTTATTATCGATGGAGCTGTCTCTTCAGAAGATACAATCTCGCTACTTATAGGATCGCCACTTCTAAAATTGTCTGCGCCTGGTATAATACTTATAAGGTTTTTAGCGGAATCACGAATAACCTGCGACGGTAAAATTACAATTTTCTTTACAATGTCGACGGTATCCATATTTTTTGAACGTCTGTCATTGAACGGTGATATACCATAATTTGGCACACTTTCAGTCGGTCTTATGTGATAGTGGGGATTGTCTACAATATAAGGAGGATGGGGACGTCCTCTATTCCTATTACGGTACGGATTTACTAGTTCACTAAGTAACACTGTATCGTCATTTTGTTGTTTACTCGGCCATTTATTTCTCTCGCCATTGACGTCATCAATGTTTTCTAAATATGGCGGTAATGGGTTTGCAAGTTTTTTAACAAATGATGAATATTTGTTACAATCATTCCTTCGACAGTAAACACAGACTTTACATATACTTGTTACACAATCTATCATTGGATCGATTTGTCCACTGTTTTGGGATCCCCATAGGAATGGGCGATCAGCGTTGCCAGATACATAATTTTGATTCTGTTGTAATAACCGTAGGATTTGACTGTCAACGTTAGCAGAGATATCATTGTTTCCACGATGTTGTGATCCATGTACAAACTCATGACCATAGCTGATAGGGATAGAGTTGACATTATATTGTAATTTCCGTTGGTATGGACTATTGACGTTTCCAGGGATATAATCGCCACCACCATTTCCACCCGGTACGTATGGATTATTGACGTATCCAGGGATATAATCGCCACCACCATTTCCACCCGGTAGGTATGGATTATTGACGTTTCCAGGGATATAATCGCCACCACCATTTCCACCCGGTAGGTATGGATTATTGACGTTTCCAGGGATATAATAGCCACCACCATTTCCACCCGGTAGGTATGGATTATTGACGTTTCCAGGGATATAATAACCACCACCATTTCCACCCGATAGATATGGATTATTGACGTTTCCAGGGATAAAATCGCCACCACCATTTCCACCCGGTAGGTATGGATTATTGACGTTTCCAAGGATATAATCGCCACCACCATTTCCACCCGGTAGGTATGGATTATTGACGTTTCCAGGGATATAATCGCCACCACCATTTCCACCCGGTAGGTATCGATTTTTAACGTTGCCAGGAATATAATTGCCACCACCATTTCCATTCAGTATGTTTCGACTATTGACGTTGATAGGGTTATAAACACCACCACCATTTCCACCCGGTTGGTATGGACTATTGGCGTTGCCAGGAATATAATAGCCACCATTTCCATTCAGTATGTTTTGACTATTGATATTACTTCCACCACCATTTCCATTCAGTATGTTTTGACTATTGATATTACTTCCACCACCATTTTCACCCTGTATGTATTGACTATTGACGTTGCTAGAGATATAATCGCCACCACCATTTCCATTCAGTATGTTTTGACTATTGATATTACTTCCACCACCATTTTCACCCTGTATGTATTGACTATTGACGTTGCTAGAGATATAACCGCCACCACCATTTCCACCCGGTTGGTATGGACTATTGGCGTTGCCAGGGATATAATCGCCACCACCATGTCCATATGGACTATTGACGTTGCCAGGGATATAATCGCCACCACCTTTTTCATTCAGTATGTTTTGACTATTGATATTACTTCCACCACCATTTTCACCCTGTATATATTGACTATTGACGTTGCTAGAGATATAATCGCCACCACTATTTCCATTCAGTATGTTTTGACTACTGACGTTGGCATAATAACCACCATCATTTCCATCCGGTTGGTATGGACTATTGGCGTTGCCAGGGATATAATCGCCACCACTATTTCCATCCGGTAGGTATGGACTATTGACGTTGCCAGAGATATAATCGCCACCACCATTTCCATTCAGTATGTATTGACTATTGATATTACTTCCACCACCATTTTCACCCTGTATGTATTGACTATTGATGTTGCTAGAGATATAACTTCCACCACCATTTTTACCCTGTTTGTATTGATTATTGAGGTTGCTAGGGACATAATTGCCACTATTTTGTATGATGTTTTGTATTACTTGCTGGTTGCTGTCACCGTACGGGTATAGGCCTCCATCAAGGTTGTTTGGTTTTATGTCAACACCATCTACGCGATAAATATTAATTGTGTTTACGCTTTTTTTCTTATGATTTAGTGATGGTATTCCTGGTGGCCCTAATAATTGCGGAACCGATAGGCCGTCGTCGACAATTAGCTTGTTCCGTGATCTATATCTCTGCAGTTTCCGAATTTGTACACGAGAGGCACTATTTGGGCAAGTAGGGCAAATGCCGCCAATACTACCAAGTTTACCGCTTAAGCCGTTCTTTTCCAGTAATGAGCTTGCATTTTCGTCTGACACATTTTCTTCGGATATGTCAAGGCTGAAAATTAAGTATTAAAATTAATAAATGGTGTGTCTGTATGTGCAATTTAAATACGCTAAAAACTTTCAGAAAAGCATAGTACAACAGAATAAGATATCTCATCACTTTTTCGCTTCAAGTGATAATGATTTTAAAAAAGCTTTATTACCGTACCAGTATTCTGGCTTCGGGATCGCCCAATTTCACACATGAGCTTTTATATAATAACTAGCCGTGCCCCACAGTTTCACCCTTATATAATATAGATGTAATGTACAACTATTTTTTCCTTATTTTCGCGTGATATTAAAATATATTTGGGGAAAATTTTGTCTATTTTACTGACGTAAATCAATTTTAATTGTAATCAAGAACGTATCTACCTATATACCTATTTCTATACTTCTAAGCTTAGATATGACAAAAATCTATATAAATTTCAGCCCCCTGCTTTACCCGCTTAGGGGTAATAGGTATTTACACAAATCCTTTCGTGTTGCTCACTTACATCATAAGAGAAACCCTTGTGCCCAATTTCAAGTTTCTATGTAGGTACAGTGGTTTCGTCTGTGGGTGGTTACGGTTATTTGTAAAACGCCAGCGAGTTCTCAGATATAGCTAGTATCTTTAACAGCAACATTTGCTATGACAACATTTGACATATACACTCTCAATAAAATAATTTGAAATGATTTTCTTAAGCTTTTAATGTACTGTAGAGTATCGCGCGCGGCCGGCCGCAGCGGGCGCACGGATCTTTTTTTTTTT
>LUGF01045798.1:74725-85294 GCA_001625245.1 Calycopis cecrops
TCAGTATGTATTGACTATTGATATTACTTCCACCACCATTTTCACCCTGTATGTATTGACTATTGACGTTGCTAGAGATATAATCGCCACCACCATTTCCATTCAGTATGTTTTGACTATTGACGTTGGCCGGGTTATAACCGCCACCACCACTTCCACCCGGTTGGTATGGACTATTGGCGTTGCCAGGGATATAATCGCCACCACCATTTCCATCCGGTAGGTATGGACTATTAACGTTGCCAGGGATATAATCGCCACCACCTTTTCCATTCAGCATGTATTGACTATTGATATTACTTCCATCACCATTTTCACCCTGTATGTGTTGACTATTGACGTTGCTAGAGATATAATCGCCACCACCATTTCCATTCAGTATGTTTTGACTATTGACGTTGGCAGGGCTATAATCGCCACCACCATTTCCACCCGGTTGGTATGGACTATTGGCGTTGCCAGGGATATAATCGCCACCACCATTTCCATCCGGTAGATATGGACTATTGACGTTGCCAGGGATATAATCGCCACCACGATTTCCATTCAGTATGTATTGACTATTGATATTACTTCCATCACCATTTTCACCCTGTATGTATTGACTATTGACGTTGCTAGAGATATAATCTCCACCACCATTTTCATCCTGTATGTATTGACTATTGACGTTGCTAGAGATATAATCACCACCACCATTTTTACCCTGTTTGTATGGATTATTGAGGTTGCTAGGGATATAATTGTCACTGTTTTGTAATTCCTGTAGGAGTTGACTATTAACGTTGCCAGAAATATAATTGGCACTATTTTGTAGTCCCTGTACGAACTCAACGTTTCCAGGGACATAATTGCCACTATTTTGTATGATGTTTTGTATTACTTGCTGGTTGCTGTCACTGTACGGGTATAGGCCTCCATCAAGGTTTTTTGGTTTTATGTCAACACCATCTACGCGATAAATATTAATTGTGTTTACGCTTTTTTTCTTATGATTTAGTGATGGTATTCCTGGTGGCCCTAATAATTGCGGAACCGATAGGCCGTCGTCGACAATTAGCTTGTTCCGTGATCTATATCTCTGCAGTTTCCGAATTTGTACACGAGAGGCACTATTTGGGCAAGTAGGGCAAATGCCGCCAATACTACCAAGTTTACCGCTTAAGCCGTTCTTTTCCAGTAATGAGCTTGCATTTTCGTCTGACACATTTTCTTCGGATATGTCAAGGCTGAAAATTAAGTATTAAAATTAATAAATGGTGTGTCTGTATGTGCAATTTAAATACGCTAAAAACTTTCAGAAAAGCATTGTACAACAGAATAAGATATCTCATCACTTTTTCGCTACAAGTGATAATGATTTTAAAAAAGTTTTATTACCGTACCAGTATTCTGGTTTCGGGATCGCCCAATTTCACAGATGAGCTTTTATACAATACCTAGCTGTGCCCCACAGTTTCACCCTGATATTATATAGATGTAATGTACAACTATTTTTGCCTTATTTTCGCGTGATGTTAAAATATATTTGGGGAAAATTTTGTCTATTTTACTGACGTAAATCAATTTTAATTGTAATCAAGAACGTATCTACCTATATACCTATTTCTATACTTCTAAGCTTAGATATGCTGCTTTATCCGCTTAGGGGTAATAGGTATTTAAACAAATCCTTTCGCGATGCTCAATTACATCATAAGAGAAACCCTTGTGCCCAATTTCAAGTTTCTATGTAGGTACAGTGGTTTCGTCTGTGGGTGGTTACGGTTATTTGTAAAACACCAGCGAGTTCTCAGATATAGCTAGTATCTTTAACAACAACATTTGCTATGACAACATTTGACATATACTCTCTCAATAAAATAATTTGAAATGATTTTCTGCTGATGCTTTTAATGTACTGTAGAGTAGCGCGCGCGGCCGGCCGCAGCGAAAGCGGCGCACGGATCTGTATACCTTATAACGCTCGGACGTAAAATTTTATATTTATTTTCGTGATAGGCTCAATTCACACCAAAAGCGCGGCGAGCGCAGCGAAACGGAGCGCACTTTCAGTGTCATATAAATTTAAGCTTTATTTTCATTACTGTAGTACTTATTATCGAATTCTCGCGACTTCCGCGCGGATTCCAGCGAAGTCTCGCGCAGTCGCGGGAATCCGCGCGACTCGTTCGAGTTTCTCATGCGATAATAAGTATTAAATCAATTATTATAAAGTTGAAATTCATATGACACATAAACTGCGCTTCGCTTCGCTGCGCTTCGCCGCGCTTTTGGTATGAATTGACCCTTACGATATTACGGCTAGAAACATGACCTAATAATATATATAATTATAAATTATCAATAACGCTGATTATAGCAAATAATATTACCAAAAAGTGAATGCTAGTGATATGGAGAAAATGAAGATTATCTGAAATAAAAAAAAGCCACAGTTAGCATTATATTTAGGGTTTCATAAATCATAAGTAACAAATGAGCGTGGTGAAGGAGAGCGGGAGACTCGGCGCCCATACACATCCACACAAACATTTGTTTTAATAGTATAACGGGGCAAATGAGCAGTTATAGGCATTTAGGCTCCATGCACACTGCACGAAACGCGACAGCACTGCCGCCACTTTACGCCGGCATCGTGTAAGCGAGAGGTACTTACTCTCCGGTCGTGCCGGCTTGAATCGACTGCATGCAGGCAGGCAGCATGGTACAACCGCTTACTAAAAAGCCTTTCCTTCCTTCGTGCCACATCCTCTAGATAAGGTAACATTGCCGTCACTTCAAGAAGGTTGAAAGAGGATGATAGATATGCTCTCTCAGGGTTGAAATATTTAACAAACAAGAAGACCACAGATGCCCTCATACATCCACGTAACTGTAAGCAGATACGTTGCTCTATTTCCCTTATTTTCTCCCAAGGGCCAAAAGAAACGCGACAGCACACCTTCCACTTTAGAGCTGTGTCATCTCAGCGAAAGGTACGCTGGCCCAATTCTGTCCCCTCTTTCTACATTTCCGCGCATATTATCACCTCTAGAATGCAAAGATAGGTCTGCTTTTAGTGTCGTCAAATAGTTTTTCTTTTAATCTTTGAACCACTAATAACATTGATTTAAAACTTTGATTGGAAACTTTGATTTGAAATTTAGATTGTAGTCATATTTTTGTATGACGTAATCCTCTCATTAGGTAACTGGTGCGTCACGTGCAGAAATGGCAGATGGCAGAACCACGACCCCCCAATACGACGTCCCTGGCAGACCGAGATGGAAGGACCAGTAGAGACAGCCTATGAATTTCTTCTTAATTTCAGCCTCTCCAAATATTATGGTTACCTGAGGGGTTTTAGAGGATACAATCTCACATAACCCGTATATTGCCGCTAACTCAAGACTAACCGATCTTGAGGGAGGAAATAGTAACAACAAGAAACACAGTAACATTTTTGGAATATTTCCCCCTGCGCAAAAAAAAAGGAAATAATGACCCTTATACTCAACGCAAGGCATATAAATACAAGATGAGGTCTAAAATTCAATAATGAGGCATTGCCTATTTGACGAACAGAAATTAATTTTATAGTTCTGTATATAAAATGTTTCCTACCTTTGTAACCTCCATATCTAAGAACCACGACTGCACGGAGTGACAGAACTGATTCGAATTAAATTATAATATTTTGTGAGGGTTTTTAACGCATTCATAATTTAGTGTATAAATAGTGTTATGTGTAAAATAATTAGTGCGTCTAATAGAATTAGTGGTGCGATGTATAATTGCTGTGAATGTTGTCAAGGTTATTAATTATTTACATTAATTTAAAATAAAGTACGGTGATAGGCGTATCGGGGTTACGGTGATTGAAAAGCGGCGTTTTCATTAGAGCCCCTTGCGGTGGTGGCTGCAATAATTGTATTTGAAAATATTTGACTTAAAATGGTATTCCAATTGATTCTGATTAAACATAGCTGAAATTTACCATGAATACCACAGTATGGGTATAAAAAAAAGATCGTTTCCCAAATTTTAAGCCTCAGCAAGCCAAGAAACAAACAAACAATATATATATATATAACCAACTGCTCGTTTGCCTCCTATGCTATAAAAAAATATGTATAAAACTCAAAGGTCTGGTGATCCATCAACGCACAGCCCACGGAAAAGAGCCCACGGATCGAGCTGAAATTTGGCATGCAGGTAGATGTTATGACGTAGGCTAAGAAAAGATTTTTAGAAATTCAACACTAAAGGGGGTGAAATAGGGTGTTGAAGTTCATACGGATTTCTAAGAAATTAAACGCGTATGAAACCGCGGGGCACAGCTAGTTTTAATATCTATATGTTTCTTTAATGATTGACAGTGATTTAAAATATATCAGTACTCTGAAAATTGATTTATTTCGCTTTAGAAATGAAATGAAATGTTATTGCTTTAGAAATAAAAGGTTTGCAATGTGTACTTTAAAAAAAAAATCTATTGACAAACGTCAACAAAACATGTCTCGCATACGTAGGCAAATGTAATGAAAATCTAAAATATAGAATGTTTCGAAGATGTTCTTCCCTTCGGAGGTATAGTCAGAACGCAGTAACAGCAAATATGCCTATACCGGATTATTACAACCAGAATATTAGGAAAATTGAAACGACTCCGGGGTTGGGCAGTGCGCAAGGGGGATATAACAGGGGTGACGATGAAAAAAAAAAAGACAAGAGCGACACTTCTTTCAGCGAAGACCATTACTTCTCTAAGAAGCACAAGAAACTGCTGGAGGAATTGAAAAAGAAAATGAAATCGAAGGGGTCTGAACCTCCGAAGGAAGAAAAGAAGGAGTAAACATAATTTGAACCATGAAAGTGCAATAAACAACAATTTCTATTGTTTCAAATATTTTCATTTGCGTAGTAGTTGTTATTACTTAACTACGGCGCTGACTTCTGCAATACTTGTGATGAAGCTCGGCCATTACCCATTCAACATTACAATAATTAGAATCCTACAAATGTAATCTATTCATATATTAATACTTCAAAAATTATTGTGTTCAACATTTTAGTACCAAATGATTGAACTTTTTAACATTAAGACATCATTCTTCGTGCAGAAACTAGTTAAATTGGTGCCTTGGGAATGATTTTCCAATCAGTGCAAACTCACCACTACCCAAATAAATACTGCCTTGCTATCATAATAACTAGGTGTCCATCTAGAGTAACAACATATTTCTTTTGTCCACGAGTTACACACTACCTCTGTGTGCAGTTGAAACCCGACATTTCAATTAAAACTCCAAACCGTTAATACCATAGACTACAAAAATGAATTTAGACTAAATCCAAGTAAATCTGACTCTACAGGAACTAAAATTGTAAAATTGTAGAACCGCAATGTTGTCACCCGCCAATAAATTTTCCCATAGTTTTGTGCCGGACTTGATGCGTGACTACTGGGTAAGTATTTGGTCATTGACTTAACTAACTACCAGTTTTTTATTGTTTTATAAGATATAGTACTACTAGTAAAAATAGTGCAGTATTTCATCGACTCTCCATATCTACTTTCAAAAATTTATCTTAATATATCTACCAAATCTAGAAGAAAGCAAACTTATCTACATTTTCCTTATTCCTCAACTAATTATAGGCAAAATTCATTTTTCATACGATCCGCTAAGTCAGTAAATAACCTAAATGAAGCACTTGAGCTGGATATATTTCATTCCTCCCTTAATTCATTCAGAAAAACTATTTCTAAAAACTGGTTTGATGCTATTTCCTGACTTATGATGTTTTGTGTACTTAATGTAGTTGGTATCATTATTTTGTATATACTTAGTTTACAAATATGATCTGTTTATGTCCTGTGTACTTATATTGTGTTACTTGTGCTAAAAACAAGCATTTTAGTTTCTATATGCGAAAACATTTAATCGGTGTCTAGATAATATATTAGTTATCTAAATTACTTAATTACGAATAAAGATAAATAAATAAATAAATAAATAAATAAAGTGGAAAATGATACAAAAGGTGGAGTCTTTGATTGACTACCGACGTGACAATCATAAATCTCTACACAAAAAGCGTTGTCTATTATGCAGATACGTTTGCTTTTTGGTGCCCAAATCAGCCACAACCCTGCAGCAACACAGCTTTGATACTGACTTAGAAAACAAATCTACATAAGTACAGCATTGATACTGACTTACAAAACAAAACTACGTCAGTACAATATTGATACTGATTTAGAAAATAAATATACATCGGCACAGCATTGATACTGACTTAGAAAACAAATCCACATCAGCACAGCATTGATACTAACTTAGAAAACAAATTTAAATCAGTACAGCTTTGATGTTGACTTAGAAAACAAATCTACATCAGAACAGAATTGATACTGACTTAGAAAAGAAATCTACAGCAGAACAGCATTGATACTGACTTAAAAAACAAATGTATACCAGTACAGCATTGATACTGACTTAGAAAACAAATCTACATCAGTACAGCAATAAAAAAAGATTTAAAAATAAATGAAACCCGTGCGTGCAGTGAAATAGAGGTTGACTGACACTGTTAAATGTTTATTCTGCTGATCAAGTCGCAGGGAGGCTGAGACACGAGATCATCTCCACAGATTGCTCTCACGCTGCGTACGTCATACGGCTCCCGTTCATATGCGCGGGTACCGTTGGCATAAAAAAGCTTATTTTTTTAATATTTTCATTTTTAAAAATATGTTGTGTATATTATGTTGTACGGACGCGGCACTTACCTACACGAGTTGTTTAGAATAGTAAATGATCAATAAATTTAAAACGAAGGTAATAAGAATGCCGAAATGGCAAACTTTTTCGATTAGTCGGTAACTAGGTACCGGTCACAGGAGTAGTCGATGACTAGTCGGCGACTATTCGGCAAAACAGCCGACTATCCGGCTACTGTAGTAGTCAGCGAATACTGGCGAATACTCGGCAAGAACTGCCGAATATTCGGCTCCTTACTTTTGAAGTGTTTCTTAATAAAATAAATTTAGGCATTCTAACGCGGCAAGAGCTACTAAGTAACGTTCCTGTGCATGCCCTTGCCTGACGAAGTCGGCTCGAAGGGCACAAGTCGGGTAGTAATATATATAAATGTAAAACTATTTTGTTTGTTTGTACCGAATATTCTCCAAAATTAGTTAGCCAATAAGTGAAAGAATGGCTTAAATCGGAGCAGTAGGCACAGATTTAAGTCATTCTTTTACTAATTGGCAACTAAATTAATAGTAGATAAGTAATGTGCATATTATTATTTTTGATGTACAACAAAATAAGCACTGGTCGGATATAATGAAAAAGGAATATTTTTTTATATTTCGATACATCGAATAGAATCCAGAACTACTGGACTTATTTAAACCCTCCTTTCTCTAATTAAAAGTTACATTATTAACAAGTACATAAGCTATATTTTTTATATTTATTATCAACAATATTTATTTATGACTAGATTGATTATAATTTTATAGTTGATGGAATGTATTGTCACTTCTTGATGGAAATTCATATTATAATTTTATTAAATAATATATTTTTTATACAATTTCCACTTTTATAAAACTTTTTTATACTTTTCCACTTTGTATAAAAAAGTATATTATTTAATAAGATTATGATTATAATTTTGTTTGCTGTGCGTACGTGCGCGCGGGCCGGTGAGGTCCCGAGTTAACCGGCGCTGTCAGCCGGGACTCCGGAGGAATGCGGGAGAATAAATCATCAGCACACGGTATAATTACTGACACTTCAGCTGCACGATGAACAGATCATCTTACAAGTAACAAATTTAGTTAGATTTAGTCTAAATTATATTTACACGTCCCGACTCGCTTGCCCCATTGGTGGGTACGGGCTAGGCATGTCCAGACCGTGAAGTCCCGGGTCGGATTGGATAAGTGTTTTGGAATATTTACACTTCAAATAATAGTTTGCGCGCTGTTATCATCACCCGGTCGTGCCGGACTGCCGTCTCATCGGAGTAGCGAAATAATGGAATTGAGGGTGCACTTGAGTTTAAGTTCACACTTGCGTACGTCATGCGCTTTATAGAGTACTAAATCCATAGTTTTTTTTTTTTGACGCAGTGAAAATGCTTTTAGGCCACACCGTTTGGACGGTAGCCGGCTCTGGGTGAGCCGGAAGGGTGTGTCGGTCTCGGCACGGGGCCCCTACCGACTAAAAACCACTGCGAGAGCCTTCGGCCGCTATGTTGGAGTACCCCGGATCTATCAGCAACAGGGCACTCCAGCGACTGGCCGGTTACAGGTAAAGGACCGGTCTTCATCTCGAAAGGGGGTCACTTCGGCTATTAAAGCGAACCCGTCGTAGCTTTGTAGGGTCAGGTGCCCATCCTAGAACCCGGCTGCGAAATTGGTTTAGGGTAGGAGTAATCCATAGATTTGGCTAGTCTATGTTAAGATAACCTAGCCAATATTCAGCTAACTGCTACAAGAACGGATAAGAAAATTAGCGTTTTTTAAAGTTTTCTCGTCTTTGAACTCTATCAGTAGACGTTGACATTTGACCCCAAAATGGCAGAACCGGACTGGCTTGAAGTTCCCTCGAAAGAATAAGGAGACAACCCGCAATCGAAATCTCTTGGTGGCTACCGCCCATAAACATCTGCGATCAGGTCATGTTGAGGCGTTGCCCTCCTCGCAGAGCACGAAACGCGCCACCATAGCTGGTCTACTGATCTCCCTCTCGCTGGTCGTGACGATTTCGCCTGCAATGCAGCTACATTCAGATACAGTTAAGCTTAGACTAGCGAACGCCCGCAACTTCGTTTGCGTGAATCCGTTTTTTTACCGCAGTCCTTTCAACATATTCTATAGCTTCCTCGCTAAATGGACTAAATTAATACTGAAAGAATTTTTCAAGTCGGACCAGTAGTTCCAGAGATTAGCGCGTTCAAACAAACAAAAACAAAAGTAACAAAGAAAAAAGCTAAAGTGTTTTTTTGTTTTTACAAAAAAAAAAAACATATTAATCAGCTTTATATTATTAGTATAGGTTAGTTACTGTTATGAAGTACTAATAAAAAACCGAGATAGAAGGAGGGAGAACGCACTTGGAAATGAGTCACAATTATATGTTTCAATAAAAAAAAAACTAACATATAAAAAAGGTAGTTTTTCAGTTTAAGGCAAAATTTTTCCCGTTACCCTTTTTCCGTGATGTTTGTGGTAGTTTATAATGTTAGGTAGCAGGTCTGCTATGGAACGTCGGATTTGACTGGGCCATCCGTGGAGATTTGCTCCCTCGGATGGCTATCATCTGTTACGCCGATGACACAATGATAGCCGTCTGTGGGGACAAATTAGAGACCACTCTCAGATCAGCCGCGGTCGCAGCAGAGTTAGTCGTCACACGCATTAGGCAGCTGGGTCTCAGGGTGGCTGTGAATAAATGTGAAGCCATTGCATTTGGGGGGAGGGGCTGGAAACCACGTGAAGAGACTCATATTCCCCTTGGCGAGGAAAGGATCCAGGTGAAATCAAATGTCAAGTACTTGGGTATCATCCTGGACCCTCGCTGGAACTTTCGGGAGCACTTCAAGCAGCTCGCCCCCCGGATTGTCAGCGCAGCTTCGGCCATGGGTCGGTTGCTGCCTAACGTTGGAGGGCCTAGTGCCCCGTGCCGCAAGCTATACGCGGGCGTTGCTAGAAGCATGGCGTTGTACGGGGCGCCAATCTGGGCAGACAAGCTCTCGAGAGCCAACGTGGCCCAGCTGAGAAGACCTCAAAAAGTGGTGGCAAACCGCATTGCTCGGGCTTACGTTACTGTAGCTTGGGCGGCGGCATGCGTACTGGCCGGAACTCCCCCATGGGATATGGACGCCAAGGTCCAGGCGGAGATATACTGGGAGAGACAGCGGAGGATGGCGTCAGGAGATAGGCCCGCTCCTAGAGAAGTAAGAGCAATCCGCATGCTGGCTATTGACAGGCTCAAAGAGAGATGGAAAGTCGAGCTGGAAAACTCCCCATATGGCGTAAGAACCATTGGGGCGCTCCTTCCATCTCTCGAAAACTGGATGGACAGAAGTTGTGGAGAACTAACGTTCAGAATGACACAGGTGATGACTGGACACGGGTGCTTCGGTCATTACCTGCACAAAATAAGACGAGAGACAGCTCCGGTCTGCCATGAGTGTGGGGATCAGGACGACACGGTTCGACACACTCTGGCAGACTGTATTAAATGGACCACTGAAAGGGCGGCCCTAGCGTTGGACCTTAGCGACCATAGTCTCTCGCTGCACAGCATCGTCGGTATGATTCTGGGCAGCGAGAGATGTTGGGACGCTTTCTCCTCCTTCTGCGAGACTATAATGAAGCAGAAGGAGGCCGCCGAGAGAGAGCGAGAGGCGCGAGGTGATGCGCCTCCCCATCGGCGAGGACGAAGAGGTAGGCGTCGGGCACAATATGCCCGTCAACTAATATGAAGGTGCCGTAAGGCAAAGCCGGGGGGCCTCGTGATCCAATGGCGCCCCCAATAACTAACGGCGAGATGGACGAATGGA
>LUGF01045798.1:85304-96433 GCA_001625245.1 Calycopis cecrops
GAAAAAAAAAAAAAAAAAAAGGTAGCAGGTGCCTCTTGATGATAATCACACGTGTAGATGGAACAGGTATATGTCAAAGAACAATTTATTATTTGCATATACAAATGCAAACCTGATACAATTAGTTTCTACTGTGTCAAAGTAAGTAGGTACTCTGACTTAGCAGTATAGAAATTTGGGGAAATTATTTTTTAAGTAATTCTTTTTTGGTGGTTTGTGGTCCTATTTAAACCTTTCTTTCCCTAATAGAAAGCCACATTACCAGGATTCGGGCTGTGTTTTACTAAGTTTTACCTTTTTTATTTTTGCCGCCCAACGAAGTGCGTACAGGCGGGCTAGTACTAGTACATAATTGTAAAATATTTTCATTTTTTCTCCAATCCCCAAGTTTTCCAACACATGTCGGCCAGCGCCGCCTACGTCACATCTCGATATTCAAACGAGCCTGTTATCTGCCATCAAACGCGCCGCGCTCTTTGTGTCGCCGCCGCACACATCTCGGCGTCCATTACAGATCTCAATTGATAATTAAGCTCACGTTACCGTATTTTCTCCGTACATAAAAGATATTATTGTGAAACGAAACACATTTGTGTCTGACCGACATAAAGCGGCTACTATCTACACTCTCAGTGAGTCTGTACTTCAATTTGTACATGTGTAAATGTATGCGAGTTGTTTTGTAATTTAAGGGGCAAACGAGTGGAGCTTTGTGATGACCACATGGTCATATATATCCCAATGTAAACGGTAGGACTGGGGTTGAACCGGTGGTACACGTGGTTCAATAAGTCCCGAGACTACTAAAACAAGGTTTTTTTTGAAAAAATATTTTTTATTCATCAACGTAGTCTCCTCCAAGAGCGATACTTTTCTCTCCAACGCTTTTCTAACTTTTCTGTCCCATGCGTGTAGAACGATTTGTCTTTGGCTTCAAAATTTGCCTTCGTTGCTGCGATAACTTCACTATTTGAGTAAATTTTCTTACCCTGGAGATTTTTTTTGAGATCTGCAAACAGCCAGTAATCGTTGGGGGCCAAGTTTGGCGAATAAGGGGGATGGGGAAGCAATTCAAAGCCTAATACATTAATTTTGGCCATCGTTCTTACAGACTTGTGACAAGGCGCGTTGTCCTGGTGAAACACTAGTTTCTTTTTTTCATTTGAGGCCGTTTAACCTTAATTTCATACTTCAATCGCTCCAATAAGCACTTGTAATAGTCACTGTTTATATTTTGCCCCTTTTCAAGGTAGTCGATGAACAGTATTCCATGCGCATCCCAAAATATAGATGCCATAACCTTACCGGCTGATTTCTGAGTCTTTGGCCGCTTCGGGCGGCTTTCACCAACCGCTCTTCACTCCGCTGATCGCCGATTGGATTCTGAAGTGAAATCCATGTTTCATCCATTGTCACATAACAACGTAAAAAACGTACGATTCACCAGCGCCAAACATCGCTCTGCATCATTAACACGTTGTTCCTTTTGGTCAGTTGTAAGCAAACGCGGCACCCACTTGGAAATAAGCTTTTTCATGGCTAAATTTATATGTAAAATAGTGAAAACACTACCAGCTGAAATTTTCACTATCTCGGCTATCTCGCGCACTTTTACCTTCCGATCTTCCATTACAATTTTCAGGACTTGGTTAATATTTTGTTGAGTCACTGCTTCATTTCGACGACCTGAGCGTTCCCCATCATTTGTGTCCATGCGACCGCGTTTGAAGTCGGCATACCACCGACAAATAGTTGCTTTAGAGGGAGCTGATGTCGCATAACATTTTGTAAGTCATTGCTGTGCTTCAACGGTATTTTTTCCCATTAAAAAATAATGTTTTATCTACACGCGAAACGATTTTTTCCATTGTATCAAAACGCTTGTAGCGTAGCGTCTGCAAAATCTATATTTGATTGTTCCATTTTTTTTAATTTTACACATATCGTTTATTGATGTCCAGTACTTTTTTAAAAATCAAAAGAGTTTTCTATATAATATGCGCCATTTTCAAGTTAGTCTCGGGACTTATAACGATCTAGTAGGTGTAATTTTTGGCGTTCAAAAAGTAATTTTTACAATTCTATTTTGAATGAAAACATTTTCCTTTCATTTTTCATTTTCATTTCATTTCATTTCAACAATATCCGCCTAATTGTAAATCAGATGTGTTGCTCCCGTTTCCTCTCCTTCAATGAACTACTGGAACCACACCGCCTAAGCCAGCGCAGCTGCTACTTTCTTTCGGAAGCACGCGAGTGGTCCTCCTCCTCGGTAGTGCCAGCCCTATTCGATAGAATTTTTTATTAGATAGAAAACTATGCTGAAGGCGAAGGCCGCAGATTCGTCGATATGAGAGGCGCTTCCAAGAAGACGACCTCTGCATTTGTGGTCGATAGGGGGACAGACCCCCCTCTTTCCCGCTGATGGGAGAAGGCATCCCGATAACGATTTAAAACAGTTACGTATGCTATTTTTATCTTGGTTGAGAGAACACCGGGTGTCCTCTTCTCCCAATCTCTGACGGATGTGAGCAGCTCACGCGCGGCAGCTAAAAAGTGGCCGACACTATGTCTTTGACCTTGAGGAGCTCTTACGAGCTATCATGACTGGGGGTTGTTCGATAGAAATTAGAAATTCAGCGTGGTTGTACCACGTACAAAAGAGGTGTTCCTTTGTTCTAGATTTTGACCTAAGTAAATGAATTACTTAATGAAATTTTACTTGTTTTCCTATTAACCCAGTCAATTTCGTCTGACGCTAAAGCAAAATAAAGCAGTCTGAGGAAAAGGTAGTGCAATGTTGCTGCTGCTCGTTAGTGCCAAAAAAAAATAACGACTAGGACAACCACAGCAAACGGGCATCGTGACAATTGAAGGGTGGGTAAAACACTAGTTACACTAACAGTTGCCGTACAGTTCCTCCATTCAATAGTATAGGTAACGAATAAATAAAATAAATTACTGTCATTTACGCCAAGATACTAGAACTTCCCCTACTCGCAGCCAGAACCGAGAGCGATGGCCACTACGGTGCTACGACCATGTAGTTAGGTGTATCTAATCCTATTGAATTTCAATGGACAACTGATGGATCAACGCCCAGCCGAAACTACGGAAGGAAGATGATGCTGAAATATGGTATAAGGCTTTTATGACCTGGGATAAAGTGAAGAGGGATTGAAAATTTATAAGTACTCCATTTTTGAAGTTAAAAACCACTCAAGCGAAGCCAAAGGTCCACTGATCTTACTATAAAATGGACGCGTGGCCGCACAATTCCGTGCTTTTAGAACATTAGCGGGGAACAAAGTGTCCTTCCACCTGGTGGTGAGTGTCGCCTGCACACAGCATCAGAGGCGTCCGACCACTGCCGGCCTCTCAAACAGTATCTCCTTGATTTTTGGCCGAATAAACAACAACAAACAAGCCTAGTTTCGGCATGCAAGGCCGCGGCGGCCGTACAGACGGATCAAGACGGATTATCCTACAAAGTGCCGAAACCACCCAAGATGGATGCATTCGCAACGGCCTTTGTTGTTGTACGAAATTACATTTTTTGTACACCATGTATACTCGTTGCATTGGTGTTACTTGCATTCCATTTTAAAATGAATAAAAAAACCCGAAAACTAGATGAGCTCGCAATGAGAAGAGTCGGTACGAGCTTGACAACACAAATATTATATAACAATAGACTGCCCTGAAAATCCTGAAATTGTATGATGTACAAAGTTTGGGCTATTGGGTTGTCGCATCGCAAAAGCAGGACTCTACAACTTGTGAATTATTGCCAATTTTATGATTGTAGATCATTGGGGAGTACTCTTGAGGTTTCCTTGACAGACGAACAGATAGACAAACAGACGGAAAAGCAATAAAATGACCGTCTAAGGTTTCTTTTTTTTTGAGATACTGAACTTCGAAAGCTCTGAACAAAATCATATCTTCCTCTTTGAAGTCTATGAGAGTTTTGAATTGACGGTAAATAAATTCGACTTGGAAACTTAAAGATCGTCTCACATAATATATTCAACAAGCTGTGCCCCGCGGTTTCATCCGCTTTTGCTTTTGCGGATATATATACTACTATATAACATATACCTGCATGCCATTGCCTGCACCTGCATTCCAGCCCGATCCGTGTCCAGTGGTTTGAGTTGTGCGTTGATAGATCACTGTGTCAGTCAGCCACCTTTGAGTTTATATATATAATATATTGGTGGCTGACCGTTCTCCAAGTTTTTGTTTTTCTGTTGAATAGAATCCCTGCGGTTTGCGCCCCGGTACGCCGCGTTTATTTCAGAAGCCAAAAGTCAAAGGTGATTAAGATTATTTACGCGCTACCTAGGAAGGCGCTAAAATGTAACGTTCCCTACTTTTGACCTTGAATATCTTTTTAGCACACATAAAGGAAGGTCACACAAAAAACATGAATTAAATGATTAAGTATTTTTTATGCTGGCAATAATAATTATTATCATGTACCGTTTTTAACACTAGGTCCATGATTGACTTACCTAGTTACTTATTTGTTTCATGAAATTTTCAGAAATCCAAAGAAAAAACGGATAAGTCTGTGTGGTCAATTTTAAATCCACATCCACACAATCTGTGTTGTTTAAAACAACAACAATAAACACAAGGCATTAACGTTGGACATCTTCTAAGAAGTTCGGCGTACCTTTCAACTTGTAGTTCTGAAGTGATCTGTAGATTGTAAGTAGGATAAATATTGTTACGTGTAATGGATATGCAGCAGAGCATAAATAGGTAGCTCCGTCTATATTGTTACCACTTTCTATTGATTCCGATGACCACCTCTCGGCGCCGCTTTCATCTGTCGCGCTTTTTTTTGGCGCGCAACAGAACAGTGGCTTAAGAATTAAGCGCATACAGCCTATTCACCTTTGAATATTGCAACACATCTAAAGCACTTACGACGGTGTTTTTCTATTTTTGCGGTGTGTGTAGTGCTGTGTTTTGATGAATGCAGTGGTCACTGGTCAGCTCTGTGATTAAATTTCTGTACGAAATCCCGTTTTATACGCCAATATTGGACCGATTTAATAATAGTTGGAAACTACCACACGGTAATAATCATATTGTGAGAAAACTGATTTGGAATCCAATGTTAATTGTCTATTTAATAAAATACGATAGTAAATATTAATTAGGTACCTAAAGTTCTTGTTTTGGAAATCACATAAAAAGAGAATTTGGGTTGTTTTTTTGTATTTATGTAGAGCATAAAAATAAAAAACTTGCATTAATAGGTTCAGGTTGATAGTTTGAAAAGGGTTAGAGCCATTATTTTTGATTTGACATGTTTGTTTTAGACTGTTGTTATTTTTCTTTAGTCATTACTTTTTTTTGATTACGCCTTTTACGTATATTAAGTATGAATACCATTACGTATGCTACCTAGGAGCCAGGGCGGCTCAAACAGGCACAGTGTCGGGCTCGCTATTGCCCCTACCGACTCGACCCCTGCGGGTGCCTTCAGCCGCTATAACTGGAGGGTCCAGGACCTACAAACAGCAGGTACCCTCCATCGACAGGCTGGACTCGGTGTAAAGGCCAGACTTCTCCTCCTTGGGGACTCTCCGGCAGCCTTGAACAGTCCCTACTACAACGTTGGAACCGTTCAATGGGGTCAGGTTTCTATCCGGAGCCCTGGTCCCAATACTGTCCGGTATGGGTAGCCCTGTCCGTCATAGCCTTGAGGATCATAGAGACTTCCCCACCACGACAAGGTGACAGCACGTAACTCGAAAACTTAAATACCTAGCTATTATAAATATATAACATAACAATTTTAATTACCTACGTACACAACTAAATAAATGTATGTTATATTAAGATATTTGTTAGGCGTGTCTGTGTAGATAACGTACGGGTTACCTAAATATTCCACACCGCCGCTCTTGATAGACAAACATGCGATGTTAATAGCGACGGTTCACACCACGCGCCTCCTCGAATAATATTCATTAAAAATTGTACACTTCGCACGCAAAATATCATGTAAGAAAATACTAAATACAAAGATATTCAATTGTTAAAATTAGGGCATTTTTGTTAGGCACGCGGGGCACTTTCGAGATTTAACATGTCCCCATAAAAGAAGTGGCAAAACAGATTGGGGATAAGTTTGATCAGTAACTTTACGTGTAATTAATGGAACGAGCACTCCCGTGCTAGAGTGCTCGACGCGCGACGATTCTAGGTTCGATGTCGAAAGAGGGACCAACGGCTCCTTTTCCCTCAGATAGGAGAGATGTATGTGGATATGAGTGAGTATTGTGGCTAGAGACCGAGATGACCCTCTTTCCCGACTCTGACGAGCGAATGATATAATTCCTTAAATATTTTTATCGCATAATTGCTTTATTGCTTATCAGTGATGCGTGAAAAGTTACCACGACGCGATGGTGTGTGATCATGAATGCTGCTTAATAAAATACAACTAAAATCTTAACGTAATGTAACATAATATGTTTATAGCATAATGTTAGTTGTCTGTTTGTAAAGATTATCCTCATTTTCAAATCCAAAAAACCGATTTAATATACTTTAATTAACTACTTAAATATTTTCCAACACTATACATAATAAAATTAAAAAATAATATTTAACAAACTTTAGTAACAAAGAACTAAGAGTTTATGAGAAATCCTCCAACCACACCTAATACCTATTGTCTCGTACTACTGTTTTTTCACAGAAGGCACGAACTATATTGTTACTTCTAATCTTTACACAAAAGCTCACCGCAGACGTCAATTATTATTTTAAAGCTAAACTTATTGTATTTTAAAATGAGTTATAATAGACTGCCAAAAACAAAGTGCAATGTCTGCTTAACTTGAAAATGAGAGCTTACTAGCTTTTTTCCGCGGTTGCACCCGTCTTAAATATTTCGCAAGACAACCATTCACTTTTTTAGGGATAAAAGTAATTAATTTCCAGATTTTTTTCACATTTTCAGATCGGAGCATATAGCGTTGCCAAATTTCATCCAAATTCGTTACTGTGTAAGAACCGTAAACAAGCAAACTTCTGGATTGATAATATTTTTTGTAGAAGAAGTAAATTTATCATTACACAATACGACCTGCACCTGTTTCAATTTTTTCGTCAAAGCGTGCGTGTTTTTTTATATTTCTTTAATATTTTTTGTATTTTGTATTTTTTGTAATATTTTCCCGGCGGAGTGTACCCGTGGTGTAAGTTAAATGCCGGGTCGTTGCACCTAATCAACTATACTATTATACAGCGCGGCTCCGGCTACTGTTTCGCTCCCCGGCTGATCGTAACTAATGATACTTTTTGTTGTCTACGATTTCCTTTTATACATTTCAATTTATTGATACGTCGGATTTTGTTTTTGCTTCCGTGGTGTCAGTTCATCATTATCATCAGACAATGTACACATTTATGATTATAAATATTACTGCTACATTGCCACCAAAACTGGCAGGAGGGAAAAAGGTTTGTGTGATCAAAAAAGGTCTGCAAAAAAGGAGATTCAGGAAGTTGCGATGCGAAAATAGCAGCTACGTCGACACTTATTTACAACCTACATGACAACTTCGTGGTCTATGTTCAGTCATAGTTCGTACGGTTTCAAATTCCAGTCGTGGATGGAACCAAAAAGTCTCTCCGTCTAACTTATCTCCGGTCCTGTCGGAACAATATTTCATCAGATTGGGTACCCCTTTCTTCCCTTATTCTTAAGGTACATATTATGATGGTAGCGAGGTAGCGAGTGCCTCTGTCTGCGCATACTCTATGCCACTTTGATCATCATCATCATCAGCCTATTGCAGTCCACTGTTGGACGTAGGCCTCTCCCACAGCACGCCACTGGTTTCGATCTTCGGCTAACCTTTCCCACTTCCTGACCACAGCTTTGCGTATGGTGTCACTCCATCTAGTCACAGGGCGTCCTACATTTCGTTATGCCACTATGCCTTTATATTATCCCCTGCGCAGACATTCGCCTAGGGACCTTTGGAATTAGTATAACCTTATGCAGTGTTTCAATTCCTTGTGTATTGGCATATATCTGCCAATACTAATAACGTAGGTAACTTTATAAATACACACTGAGGATTGCGAATACACCGACCTACCCATCAAGGGGTAAATTGAACAATATTTTATTTTACCTGTTGGTAATTAACAATTAAATTTGACAAAGTCAAGTACTACGAAGGTAGTATGTTTATTTTTGAGCCGACTATCATAAAGAAAAATTCGATTTTTCAATCTGTTACACCTTAAGACGTTTTTACTAATAACTACCAATAGTAAACTAAAGAATTAGTTGCCTATTACGAATCGATTGATTTGGCTTTATATTAACAAATACTTTGCCCTTTCTGTGAACGCCAACTCTGATTTTGTATCACTCCCATACTCACACTCAGTAGTTCCAACTACTATAGCGCCAATATTGTCTTCTCACCTTGTTAGGTCGACCAACACTGCATTAAAATTACATTAAAATATTAAATCTAAACAGAATCATGTATATGTAACGATCACTGATTCTTTCATCAATGATCTGATATTTGATTTAAATCCTCAAGTCTAAACCGAATTGAATTACAATTCCGTGATGAGCAGCGGGAGGGAGAAAGCGGTTTACTGTGTGGTCAGCGGGCAGTGGCCAGTGGCCGCAGGTGATTAATGGTGCGAGTATCAAAGTATCACGCCCGTGGTAATCCTTCCATTGATACATAAAAAAAACGTGTAACGTTATTGAAAGATTAATGCGAATTGTTTTATCGAAATACAGTTAGAAGAAGAATTATTTTATCATGTCAATCACCAGGATTAAAAGTTGAACTTGGACTTACGGTTATTTTTAGGGTTTCGAAGAAAAATACGTGTTTAATAACGTGTCAGGGGTAACTGAGGACGATAAATAATAATGAACGATATTTTGAAAATATTAAATTGCATGAAATCGAAATCAGAAGGCGATTCTGCCCCGTAAGATGTTCCTCATAGGCGTGAGAGGTGCAGAAGGCTGTAATTTGAAAACAACCACACTTGAAAACAAACTAAATGATTAAATAACATTTTACTGCAGATTAGTTTTATGTTTGAAATAATTCCTTACCTTTCTATAAAACTTTGTTATTTGTTGTAACTTATCCCTTTATAACGTGTTTTCTGCGAACGCCATGAACTTATTCTATGTTTATAAACAATTATATTTCAAAATCTTAATAGGATAAATTTTTGAGATTATCAAAATTCCCGAAATGTTTTTGAGAAGTTTGGTAAAATTGGCAACCGTCTAGGAAGCGACGTTTAAGTCAAAATTAGGATAATGTGATTCCATTGTAATGTTTTAAAACCACTTCAAATGAGTGAAGCATTGTTTGTTTGTATGTAGGAATAAATAAGTACATCTTTTATGTTGTCCAGGCTTAAATTAAACGGTGATTATTACCATGAAGTTACAAAAGTAAAAAGATAATCATTGATTTTCACAACTCATTAGACTTCTTTTAGATTCTCCCTTAGTAATTCTAACTTTGACTCAGTCTAGTTTTTTATAAGTATTAGTGACAGGAGAACACTTATATACTCATTTGATCCCACACTTGAGACCGCCTGCAGCAATCTGCAAAAACACTGACACACATGATAAGATCCATATAGCATTGTACTACTGGTCGGGTTCCTTGATAATGATGAGTAACGTAAGGGTATCCACCTAGTATTTCTTTTTTTATTTTAATACTACTATACTTTCTTTTTTATGTTTCAATCTATTTTAAGTAACTCTTTATCTCTATTTCATTTGCCTAGGCCTCTGGTGTTACGGATGTCTGTGGGCGTTGGTGATCACTTTACATTAGGTGACCCAACTGCTCGTTTGCCTCCTATGCAATAAAAAAAAACCTAGCGTATATGTAATAGGAGAAGAGTCAAAAGCAAAGCAAACGAAACATCTATTTCATGTGTAACTACTTTTAATCTGATTTATGGAATAATAATTTAATATATCGATAAATAACGAAGTAAGTTGCAGGTTGTTATAAATTGATGTCTACATCTAACTATTCAAATCAAGAACAAATTATTCCACATATACATAGGGTAGATATTCATTATGTATAAATAACTACCTATATAAGCTTATCTACCTTTATAGGCATAATATATAGCTTATAGGTACATATATATTTATTAAATTAATATTTAATTAAATTAAATATTATTTATCGATATATCGGGCCACATCTAGTATAATACCCATTAGGTATAGATAATATTCTTAAAACGAAATGGCAAGTAGTCAATGTTGAACCTTCGTTTGAATATGGGACTATATTTTTTGTAGGGCTTAGCTATTTTAAAATTAACTTTTGGCCACTAACTTCTAACAATGTAGAGTTAATACGGCGTGCATTGTGCGGCTACTGGCCTACTGGGCGGTCCGGGAAAAAACCTGCGCCTATGTCATTATGTTAGTGTTGATGGGTTATTGAAATGTGATAAATATCAACCAAATCTGGGAACAGGTAAGATTAATACTTTCAATATAAATAGTTACTTATATTTGCAAGGAATGGCAAGGATAATCAGTTGCAGTTTCGGATATATACTTTTTTTCTGATACTTCTATTATTATTTTGCTAGTTTCGTATAGCAAGTAACATATCGTTTATTAAATTTTAAAGAATTTTTAAGGAAAATACAGCGGTGCACCCGAATATACCATTGATGCGATGAAATTTCTTGGTCGGTAAAGACTCTGTAGAGACTAGTAAAGTATGCACGATGTGCACATGTGTGGAAGTTTGAAGTTGGACTGATATTAGAATATGAAAAATCCTAATAATAAGTAGTTCTAAGTCTCATTCCTGGGACCTTACGATTATATTATGAATGTCGTAGAGCAGAAGGCTAATAAATTTTCCCCTTATCCCCTATAGGAGAGTCGAGAGAGCTGTCGAGGCTTGATGCTGATGCATGCATGTCCGATAGAGCTGGCGAAGCCTGATGCTGATGCATGCATGTCCGCTCAATCTGGCAAGGCCTGATGCTGGTGCATGCATGTCCGTTTGAGCTGGCGAGGCCTGATGCTGGTGCATGTATGTCCGCTC
>LUGF01045798.1:113275-138322 GCA_001625245.1 Calycopis cecrops
TTTTTTTTTTTTTTTTTTTTTAAGGATATTCATACCTAGATACTAGTATAAATGTGAATGTAAGTAAGTTTATTAGGCTTTCAAAACCACTAAACCGATCATTATGAAACTCTGCACATGTTGTCTTAGAGGTATTAGAAAGGACAAGGAGTAAAAGGACATATACATTATATATATATAGGATACTTTTTAATAAAAAAAAGTGTGTGCTTTAGACCAAACAAGTGAAGTAAAACTTAATTACCTATTGAATTTCACTATCGTAGTTACAATGACATATGTCATTTTCATTTTTTTATTCACTTTCGGTAGTAGGTACTGGCTGTCGCAGTAAAAATTAAAAATAACTTCAAATTAATTGATTTCTTGAATATTTGAGATCACTTTTAAAACAAAAATCATAATATGACGTATGTACGAAATAACTAACGAAAATCACTTTTTTTACTCACGTATGTTATTTTCTGAAGAATATCTTCATTGTTCATAGAAAATAACCAATCTATGTTAGTAAAACTTTACTCAAAGCCCACTCCCATAGTTGTGTTTAAATTACGCAAGTCCCTCAATATTTGAATGCTGACGCGGGTTTCCATGATTATTTACTAATATCGAGGACAACCACTTTAAAAGCGCGTAGATTTATCCCGAACAAATAAATAATTTTGAAAACCAGTTTACGCAGTAGGTATCCGACTGAAAAGTAAACAAAAATAAAACTCGACTTTTTTATGGTTCCGTATCATGAAAAACTCAAACTCAACTTGTACTTACCTTTCGGACTGTCAGTAGATAAGTGTGCGAGTCCTACTCGCACTTGGCTTGTTTTTTATAGTTTATTTTAAAAATAAAATATTTATCTGCTCCTTAAATTTTTTACACTAAATTATAAAGAGCATAGCGAACTATCAGGGCCATTTGGTGCCTACCGACGCCCTCTAACACCCCCAAGTATGTATTTATAAGTTAGGGAGTTCCACTGACTTCCTTCATCCTTCCATCAGTGAATCACAAGCTACTCACCGCACTTGTGATGCATGCACTCCAAGTTTCACAGAATTAGGTATAATAAAAAAATATAAGTAAAAATATGACATAAATTTACAAATATTTTCAGCAAATCGACATAACTGTCCGATCATTAGACAACAATTATTATAGAAGACGAAACAAATAAAAATAGAGCAAACAATAATAAATAACCGCCCCATCTCGCCCTTGGCTTACCGCGGGGACGCACCCCCCGCGCGACTAGTGATGCGACACACCGCGCCGCCGCCTCGATAAATATGGACACAAACAACTCTGACCTTTAACGTTCTCTTCACTTATATTTTATAATTTATACCTATTTTTAACTGTAACGATAAATATCTGCCTACAATATACAAGCGTTGGTCTCGCGTCTATGTGTGGCTAAAAAGGTCTTGACCAATTTTGATTGTTATTAGTATTAATTAGTAGGAATTACCAATCAGCATTCCTCAAAATCAAAATAATATATACAAAATAGGATTTTAAAAGTCTGTTATTGAATGTCAATAGACCGGTAGGTAATAACTTTACGACCAACAAGAATGGGCATCAACTTATCGCATTGATTACTATCCGTAGAATCGAAAAGTATGCTGATGAAACCTCGCGTAGTTTCTAATGAAACATTATATTTTCGTGGCTTTTCTTAACCTTGTTATGTAATAGATACCTAAAGTGACCATGCGTCCCGCTTTGAACGGGACTGTTTCTTCAAGACGGGGTCCAGTCTTGTTGTCCCCAAATATAAACAAACATCTAGGACGCAAAATAGTCCCGTTTTTGAACCTGCGCAAACACTTCAATACTTGGGTTAATTTCAAATTACAATCATCTCAAAAAAATCCGATGACATTAATATTGTTTGTGGAGCCCATATAATTCACAATGCCATAAAATCTTAAAATGCTGTAAGAATCAGGACCTAGCTTATTAATCATCTAAAGCTGCAAAGGAAATCAATTGATTCCCGTCCCTTTTTTTGTTAAAAAAGAAATGGTCAGTTTATAGATATCTATATTCTCTATATTTATCTCTATCTCTATCTATATTTACAAATAAATTTGCCAATTGATAAATTTAAATTAAATTTATCAATTGGCAAATTTATTTGTAAAATTCAATAGTTTACAGGCCGAAAGTTGATGTGGTTTTCATTCAATTTACTTTCAACTATATAGGTACATCAAAACATCAGTATTTAAGCTTTAAGCTTAACTGATAAGTGATTATTCTGAGTGTAGCCGGATTCTCATATTTGATGTACTCAAGTGGTATCTTATGACCATCTTCATCTAGGAATGCAATGTTATATCACCAGATTAGGCCGTGATTGTGATCATAAAATATGTAGAGTTATAGTTACTACATAGGTAACATGCGATTTTAGCATGGATTTGGATCAGTCCTGTGAGCAGGTAGTGCTTGCTGTTGGATGGAGGTACCTATCTCTTGCTCGATAATACTGCCTTTAAGTGACATGTATGTTGTCGCGTTTCCTGGTATATTTCCGGTGGCCCATTAGAGGAAAGAAAGGAAGGGCAACATATCTTCATAATGATTATGCGGATGTCTGTAGGTGTTGGTGGTTATTAAAAGTCACTGGCAGATGAGGGATCTACCATTAAATCATTTATTTTGTTTATAACTATCTACTTTAATATATACCTTTCCTTTAACTTCAGTCATTTAATTATTTTCATGTTTTCATCTATTCATCTTATAGACACTTTTCCTGAGAATGCATCTACAAATATCGTACCTCCACTACTAAATACAGGCTTGTTTAAATGAAAGAAGTAAGATGATAATGACAAAAATCAAGATGGTGAGGTAGTTATTTATAAGTATAATATCAAGGCATATGCTCTTTTTGGGAGCCCCTTCCAAAGAGCTGCAGTGGGCGTATTGCGGCTAATGATAATTTATTAAAAAACTAAGGTAAATAAATATAGTATTAATTAATTAATCAAATACGTATCCATAGGTATCAAGGGCATTGAATGTTCCAAACACCTACAACTGAAAGTTAGCTTCTAATGAACCCACCATTGAAGCAAGAATTGACGATCATAACTCTTCATAACACATGTCTCTGACGACTGAAACATTGTACGCCATACCAACTGCATGGTAGAGATTGACGAACATCTCATTCGGGGCTACAAGAGTCAAAATCGCATGCACTATACCGAGCAGATATCGACAAGCGTTCCCTCCCGCGGCTCGCGGGTCGATCCTGATCCCCGATACAATTACACCCTGTGTGTAGACTCGTTATTGCACAATTTTCTCAACACTCCTCCACAATCGGACCCCGGCCAACAGACAACCGCCCCTGTTACAAGCCCCCAAGGACCCTATTCGCTCATCAGGAGCATCCCCCAAACTTTCACCTCTTTCAATAGGAGTTTAAACCTAAATACCTTGTGTAGGAACGCTTTCACTTTTCAGGAATTATTTTAAAGATTTCAACGCAAATTGAACTTAATTAAATTGTACACAGGGTGCAGATTTATCGGAGGGCTCCAGTTTTTCCGAAGGCGGTAGGCTTAAAACTCCCGAAACCAATTCTCGAGGGTTCCAAATGTTTAAACCCTCCAAACAATGGATGGAACAATTCGATATTTAGCCGATTATAAACGTTCAGACTAATGCTCTTAGCGAAGTGTGATTTTTGTCTCCGGAGGAATTGCGTACGACATTTTAGATGGAATGAAACAAAATGTAATATAATGAATTTTGGCATATTAGGAAGATAGACGAAAAGCGAGGTAGAGGACGACCAAGATAACGATGAAGATGTTGCAGACCAGATAAAAGAAAACTAGAATGTTGTCTTACAGAAAGGTGAAGAACCTGGGAGAGAAAGGAAAAGAATAGCCAGTGCTGCACAGATAAGCTCTAGTCAAGATCTTACAATTTTGTTCAAGGGGACTAATGGGCAATTAATAAGGAGCAGTCGGATCCCTCGTTAATCAGCAAGTTACTAGAGGATATACAAAGTTGTATATTGCTCTTTATCATCGTACCTATAACATATAAATAGAAGGTACTTAGATACGATTGAATCTACTGTCTATCGTAGTAAGAAGTGCCATTCTGCATTGCAATTTGCAGTGAATTGGACCGGTCCCACTTTCTCACATGACACCACCACAAAGTGGTCACGTGACCGTACACAGTATGAAATTTTCGTTGGTCTATTAGCGGGGGGAATTAAGATGGTGCTTATGGACTTCGGTAGTAATGAAAAGGCTCCTTTTATACTTTCTTATAATACAAGTAAAAAATTAGGTACCTTCTAGAATCCACTTGTTTTCTATACCTAACTATTAACACTGTGTTACTCAGTTTAATATTAGCTTTTTCAGGTAGGTAACTGGCAAAAATACAGCAGCAGACTAGAGAAACGCAAAAAAGAAGACTAGTTAGACATATATAGTAACTTGCCAATAGGCGAAACGGCGGCTCGTTTATCCCCCTAAGCTAAAAAACCCACAAAACGTGTTTCACGGCAACTTTATCAATAATGCGTATAAACGACCCGCGCACGTTAGACGCTGCGCGTACGCACGCCGCTCGAGCGTACGTCCATCTAATCAGGTGAGAAATGCTCACCCATCCTGTATTATGTTATGATAGTTTTTATTGGCCGGCACGCGAGTGATATGAAAAAAGGTGCTAAATTGATTATTTTAATATAATGATCCTCGGCAACTTCTGAAACCATTGGAGATTTGGCATTGCTTAGGAGACAAGTGGAGCATATCAACGTCCATAAATAACCAGAGAATCATTACTCGCTCTTGCCTCCCAAAGAGGAATTCAGGCTCTACAAGTCGCTAAAAACTCACAGCAGTACCTAAGCACGCAATGAAAACCGTGCCAAGTTGATCTATCTACCTCTGTTACTTTTATGGATAGGCAAGTAATAATTGTGAAGCTACTTTTAGGGATCATATCGCGGCTAGGTACTTAGAAGAACGCCTTTCTTGTTATCCCGTGAGGAATTCCGTATCTGCTTAGCAGCCAAATCTGGCTGGCACAAACGGGAGGCTCAAATTGTGACAGATGGGCTGTCCCGTAGGTGAGGTTTGTATGAGTTTGGACTGAGGAAGGAGGTAAAGGACAAACATCTGTATAATGTTTAGTCGTGTGTGTTTCTAGGAATTAGAAGAAACCAAAAGTCTCCTGAATGTTTGCTCTCTTGTGCTCTAGAAAAAATCTGTTGACTCTACAGTTGGTCCCTGCAACTTTTTCCTTTTATGGGGCTCCGAAATCTACATCCACAATTTTTGAGTGGCGTCCGTGTGTCTGTGGGTATGTATGTAGGTATGTTCGTAGGTAAACCTTAAATATCTTGTGAAATAGTAGTCCGATAGAAAGACGTTTTATTTCACTGTAAATATTATCTTATCCGTTATAAATAAATGTTTCGTTGAAAATAAACGAGTTGTACCTACTTGAAAGTTTTTGTGAGGTCTAAAAAATTAAATTACATGGAGCGTTCTTAGGATTGATTACAAATCCAATTTAAGTCCTTAGTCCTAGAAAACAACGTCGACTGTTGAAACAGATCCAAATCGGTTATTTCATTGAAAATATATCTCCAAAAAAATTGTTTGAGTAACAATATCTCGGAAATGAAATTTATATTAGGTATCTACCTAAGTACCTAAGTATATCTACTATGTAAACATGTATTTCAAAAAAATCAAATGTATGCTGCTTATTTTGCACATTTTCCACCGCAAAACCAAGACGATATATTCCAAGAAATAAAGCTTTTATAATTCCTCGACAACAACAACAAACAAGAGTGAGATATTTTTACTATTGTACAATAAAGCTTATTTTTAAGTTTACCTATCAAACTTTAATTATTTTTATTTATAACTTTACCAAATTATCATAATTTTTGTTGTAAGTTTGATATTTTACATTTAACTTCATTTTTTATGCATAATTTATACCTACCTAACACTTTGGAAACAAGCAAATAAAACAATTAATTCAATAGGTATATCTATACTTAATAATATGAAGCTGAAGAGTTTGTTTGAACGCGCTAATCTCTGGAACTATTGGTCCGATTTGAAAAATTCTTTCAGTATTAGTTAGTCCATTTAGCGACGAAGGCTATAGGCTACTTTTTAACCGACTGCGGTAAAAACGGATTTACGTAAACGAAGTTGCGGGCATCTGCTAGTTTCTAAATATAATTGGCTAAATTAACAAAACTATAAAATAGGTACTATGCCCTAGGTATATTAGACGAATGATTACAATATAAAATTTGATTCATTTTTTGCTTCTTTGATAAATAGTCGTCATAGATCTAAAAATATCACTATTTTATTCAATAAACTTTGCACACAATATCAGGTATCGGCTAGTTGAACTGTTAAAAAAATAATAACAAATATTTAAAAAGTGTAATTTACAAAAAGAAAACAATAGTATTATCCGTAAAGGAATATTCGAATGCCTACCGTCGGGAAAATGCCGTCGGTACTTTGCCGACGGGTAACGCAACGCCATTCTCCCCTCCACCAATCACAGAGCGGTACCCGCCCAGCCGGGAGTAGACGTGGGGAAAAACGGAACGCGTGATAGAGATAAAAAACATGCGTGCCCGTACGGGGGAAATATGATGCAGCGTGTTGTTTCAATATCGGTTACTATTTCATTATTTATTATTTTTTATGTAATGTAAGGCGTCAAGGGATCGGAGGAGTTCGAAATTTGAAAAATCGTTTCCGCGAATGCTACCAAACTTTTTTATTGCAATAAGTTCTTTACTGGCCAGCATCGAGCTAATTAAAATTGTGCTAACATTTATGTTACTTTAAATTTATCTAGGTATACAATTTATTTTTCATTCATTCAATTCAAATTTCGAATCGATTGTTTACGTGCAAAGTATTGTAGTGTGAGATTAGGTATTGCAAGTGTGCGTAAGACATCTTTGACGGGGGTGAGCACCCTTGGATATTTTAAAATGAAAATGCCCTTTACATTTTTCTCAATATTCGAAAGCCGCACATTAAAATATTTTGAGATTTCATATCTCTCGCTGTTTTAATGGCATACTTAGGATATTGAAATTGTGATTTTTTTTTCTACTTTGTATATATTTCCGACGTTTAATATTGGAGTGCATACCTGCCGTTTGCGATGGAGTCGTTAAAAATAGTAGCAACAGCATTTTTATGGTTTTATTTTATCTGTTAAAAATGAAAGTCGCATGTTGGTAGAAGCGAGATTAAAATCAAGGCTGGCCTTGATTTCGTAGATATCTATCTGTTCTGATCGCTATTTACTGTACCTACTAACTTCTACACATCCGTACCTAAATATCTTGGCTAATTATCTAAGTAACTGTTACATTTAAAATGCATTCATTCTTGATCATCATCAGCCTATATCCCGTCACTGGTGGACATATGCCACTTTTATTGATCGCCATGAAAACAAAGTCTTCTGTTATGCGATCTGTCCACATACATATTATAAAATATATTGGTAGGTAGGTAGATAGGCAAGTAAATCTTGCGTTTGTCCTGTCTAACCTTTAAAACTATAGATACAAATTTTAATGAAATTTCCCATCTATAGATAACTTTGTCTCTCTTAAAATATTCTTAGGTACGCCATATTTTGTTTCGATTAACAAAATAATATAATAACGGCAACACAACTAAGATCCTATAGGTACAGCAACTTGTAGTCAAATCAAAATATCTTCATATTAGGTAAATAGGCATGTTCATAGGAATAAGTAACGATTGTATTCTATACCTACTATCTAGGTGGAACTATGTATTACATAGGCTGCAACATTAACATTACATAACGTTGTAATATTATGTGAGACAATATTATAATAACTCTCTTTAATATTCCCCCCCGTAATTACCGCAGATGCAACCAGATTATGTATTCAGTTCTTTGTTTACCAATTCATCGCTATAGGCGGCAAAGGGTACATATCATTAAAGTGGTAATATTAACATTGTTTCTCTTTACTTACGCATTAGGAATTAATAAATATGTTATATAGTAAGTAGTACAATACATGAGGTTATAGAAGCAGACTGTACAAAGAACAAAGTTTTTATAAATTACTGGGCGAAAGACCAAATTTAAAATTTGAATTGTTCAAATTATGTGCAATTTCAATAATATCACTAGTTGATAATATAATTAATCGGTGGAAAAAGATTAAATCAGGAATTAAATTCGAAAAAAAGGATTAAATAGGTAACTAGGATCATCTAAATCATTAATATTTAAACAAATTTATTTTGAAAATAGAGCACGATTCTTTCTTCCATTTTCAAATTGTCTCTTATTCAATTTAATCCTTACCTAAATTTTTACATCGATTAACTACTAGCACAATCAAATTTATTGATGAATAGTATTTAATACGATATAAGCTTAACCCTTATAAAATTAGATTGGATTCTACCAACAAAAGAATATTGTCTGATTCATTGTGTGGTATTACTTAAAAACGTCTTATTCGCTAAAGGTTTCGCGATATCGTAAGAGGATACGATGTAAAAAGCGCGCGGTTTGCGGAAGACACCGCACATCAAATTGGCCACGGAGCGATCTAATCTGTAATCTATCGGTGAAAAGAATTCTCATCCTTTTTTAATGCCACGTACGCGGCCCAAGCGACAGGCTGTTGCTATATAAATATAACTCGAAGAGGTGGGGCCCCGCCACGAGCGGGATTCACCTCACAAATGTTACCATGTCGATTTAACGTTTACAATATGACTTTTGCAATTTGTCATAGTTCCGATGGTCCAAATATGGATACCAATGCATACTCTACCTAATTATACCTACATACCATTCCACGGGAATCCATTCCATACATATTAACGTTTTCCTGGAGAATTAAAAAAGTAACTAAATTGGTAGTCTGTGTCTATTGAAAAAAAACTTGGCAAAAATTAAAAGATAACTTTGCTCGGGTTTAAAGATATCTATAAATTTCAATTTACCTACAATTTTAAGGATTTATAAAGACTAATCAATAGGTAGGTAATGTTTTAAGCTAACACTTTAAAACATTTTATCTAAACGTATGAACTATTTTTATGTTTCATTATTTTGCTTATTCTTTGGACTAATCCATAGGATTGGGTTGAGAAAACATCTATCGTTTAAAATATCTCCGTGATGTGTGCTGATATTAACACCATTGCAGTGTTAAATAGAAAGAGTTTGTTTGTTTATTGTGATAGTGAGAAATGAAATTCTCAAATCCAAAAATTAAAAGTATCAAAAGAAGCCTTCGAGTGAATGACATACCTACCTAAATTGATATCAGTTTCACTCCAGACAATATTTTTTCTCGATTTTTAAGAAATCACAACTTATCTCAAGAAATATCAATTCGAACATCGATACCAAAACCGCTCCCTCCCATCACTCGGGCTGTTTAATCTATCGGCATGCACAAAGCACTCGTTACTCAGAGCCGGCGTGTTGTGAGTGGCCGGTGATGCGTGTAAGGTGATGCAGCTGGAGCCACCACCGTTACCATCACAACACTATCTGTTCCTATTTCAAACCATGCAATTATTATTTCGCCATTATTTTGTTGAGCTTCCAATTTTAAATATTCGATTTCAATTTAAAAAATTGCGATAAAATCCGATCATATAGGTTTATTACAGTTTAAATGTCGATTTTCAAAATTATGTTAAGCTATACTTAGCTTCTATTAAAATTGACTTTGTTTAGAAAATGACAAGCATATCATCGTCATGCCTAATCATGTCACGTCATCTTATCACTCAAACAAGTAAATATCAATTTAACAATTGGCTAATTGATAAATTGAAATTTACTTGTTTGAGATTTTCGCGTTTGTTTTTATTATATTATTACAAATACTAATGAGTCTATGTGTAAGTCAACTGGTGTACCTAAGCCGGCCGAAACTTCTAGCAAAAGAAATAATATGTTTGTTAGTACCGTTAATAAATATTTTTTTGTATTAAAATCCGTAAAGTAACAACAAAAATTGTTTTACTTATGACTTCGAATCTCGACCTCTACAGGTACGGAAAACATTTTTCAAATTGAAGACTACACTATAAATTAAAAGTCTATTTTGAAGTGCCAGTAACTTTACTGCTAGACTTCCCTCATAGGCAGTCACAAGCTTGTTGAACAGGTCACCAGTCCACTGGGCGGGCTGCGGTCCAAAACTGAGCCTTCTGATGCGTGATATGGCTCTACATCCATATCTTGACCAAAAATTATTAAATTATTTTGACAATTTATGCCAGCAAATGCCGAGTTTGATACCGATTTACAAGGACCACTAACATCTTATAATTTGTAATATCTGTAATTTTACATTTTTGTGGCTCTTAGTGAATAAATGTTTTCTTTCATTCTTTCTTCTTTCTTCAAATGTATATTTGACCAATCATAGGTATATTAGAGATCGGAAAACAATCATCCAACTTAAGCCCAGCCATATTAGCTATAATCTGGCGACTCTACACAATATATTAAAAAAAAACACTATAAGCTCACTCTGATAATAGTCTACAACTTTGATACACAATAGGCCGAATGTTACGAAACGAGAAACAATCTTTTACAAGCAGAACGTAGCGATGCGTACATTAGCACCATTCATACGACCTATGAGGGCAAATAAAAAAAATATAAAGAAAACAACAAGGGCAACTAGGTGCCCCGTTGCGGCGCTCATATTGTTCTTACACAAACACTTTCGCGAAAAAGAATTTATTTTTTACCGAATCACATCCATTGTGGAAAACGATTTTTAATGGTTGACTTAAGCCGAAAATTCTTTGTGCGGCTGTATTGTAAATAAACCTCTTTGGGGAAACCTTCGGAAACCGAATTTTGACCCTGACGCAAAAAAGTTGCGACTCAATCGGTACGGGCGTAGCGAATAGCGTGACACGGCATCGCGATATCACAATAAGTATGAGCGAGCGTGAAATTAGGGCCGGGATAATGAGGGCCAGCGACGTGACGGCGTGACGGCGTGACGGCGGCCGCGTGTCGCGTTTTGTGAGTGTGCAGCGTGCGAAACTGTTTTTGTTTGTTCTGCGTTCTCGTACAGTCGTTACTAGATTGAGCAATAAACAAACATGTAATGCGGGGGCTATAGATATTTATGTCCCGTGAAATTATGTTCAAATTGAAACGTGTGGCCACACGATCAGTAGCTCTACATCACATCTCTACATCTAATCCTTGTCATCTAGATTTATAGTTAGAATACCAATTCCTAATATCAACCTAAAATTAGGTAAAATACCTACCAATATTGTACCTACTACTATATAGCATAGATCCATCCCTTGTGGTCAGGCTAAAATAGCAATCTGCTAACTTGATGGTCAGTCAGTTTTTCACAGACCTTCACAGGCATCAGCAATGACAGGGATACCTCAGTATAGTAGACACGTCTTATCTTATTAATAAAGAGGCTGTATTCTTAAGAATATCATAGTCGTATCGGCATCTTACTGAAACTTTATCGATTAAATAAAAAAAAAATACATCCAACCATCCAACCAATAATAAAAAAACATCCTTTGAAAAACAAAGCTTATGAATATTCCCGTTGTAATAGTGATGGCCCTAAAAATATCCATTACAGATATGTCTGCGTTGACTAGCTCGTAACACAGAGTTTTCGCTGGCGTTAAATTTTACTCGAATTTCTGCTTAGTTAACAGTCGGCGGTTCATTGTAATCTCCGAAAGTCGTGAACACGGCCATCGGGGTACCAGGGGTCATAAAAGCTAACCGCGTTTTACGAGCCTCGCTCCGCTGGCTGGGATATCTTGAGCTGTCCCCTATGTGGCTCTGTAAGTCTACATAGTGGATATGTTGTTTTTACTATGTGGCTTTGTATGTCTACATAGTGGATATGTATTTTTACTGCGATCGCTAGGTTGTAAAACCTTTGTGGGGTTGGTTGTAATTTATAATCATTTTATTGTCTGATATTTGGGTACGTAGTTTGCGTATTGTTGTGCGTTAGAGATAGAGTTCATTTGAGAAGGTTTAGAAGAGCAACGCGGGCGTTACCAATAAATTCGTGGTTTTTTTGATATGATGATGAGCATTGGAATTGTTTTTTTTTATTAGATGAAATTCATATCTTTTTTAAGGTTTATAAACAAATGAAAAGAAAGTATGTACCTTTTAAGTTCGTGCATGATCCAATAAAACAGTAGGTAAGTACTTACTTAGGTACGGGGATTTAAAACAGCGCAACACATTTATAGTTAAAACTGGAATATAAACAGTTTAGTCTTTTCTACTTGATTTTCACAAGTGTTAGTTAAATATATAAGTTACTATAAAAAAGGAATTGTAAAACACTGTCAATAATATTCAGCAGGTAGGTAACTAGGTACCTTATAGGTAGACTGACACGAAATTTAAGCAACGAAAAAATGAATATTATTATAGAATTTTTGATATTTCGTTTTACTTTGATTAAAAAATCCATCTATTATACCTATCTGTGTATCTAAGTCCAATAAACAAAAATAAAAATTGATAAAACTAAAACACTAAACTTGTCAAAAGTCATCGATTTAATCTGCAATTTTATTTCGATTGTAACTTAAAAACTAAAATTGTCAATCTTGTTGTTATCATAATATATAGAACAAAATAAAAAGCCATGTAGTTTTGTAAGAATCACAAATTAATATAGGTACCTAGTAGATATGGATGTAAATTTATTTTTTAAATAAGGACAAAAAGATAAGATGTAGGTGTCCTTTAAATAATAAGTAAAAAAATAAAAGAACGCAAACAACACACTCAAAAATTTACACTCACATTTATAACTACCTACAGAGCTTTTTATATTTTATCACTGCTTTGAAGAACATAAAATTTCCCCACAAAAAAGTTCTTGTTAATTTGTTAATCCTACCTAGGTAAAAAAAAAATCTTTATATTATAAAAAAGGCAAGACGGTTAAATTTATATAAATTACGCTATTTAAATAACCTATTAGGTATAAATTATATTAAAGGTAGGTACCTACTTATATTGTCATATATAAGTAAGTAGACAGCTGCCTGTTATAATTCCAATATTAGGTATATTAATATTATAAAATAACGTATTTATATCGACTATGACCTGTACTTTAAAGAATAATTCAAAACTGTAATTTTACGAGAGGTAATAAAATTTTCACACAAAAATAAACATTAAACTTGAGTTGAAAGTTTAGAATCGGCGAAGTAGTGATATAATTATGTCGAGGCACTACGTAATGCAGCCGAATGCCGAGCCCACGGTCCTTATAACATAAAACTAAACCGACAACGTCCTGAAAACTTTTCTATTCGAAAACTTGAAAACCAAATTCGAACATCGAATCATACAACACGCTCGGTACGAACGCTCTGCGAACTGTCGGTGTGGGCGTGAGCGTGTAGAGCGGTGTGCGTGCGGGCGCCTGTGTGCGCACCCACCCTGGGGTGAGTATACGGCCCCTCTAGGCCCCGCCCCTCTGATGCTCACACGGCTGACTTGGAATCAGATGGCTCGGCCAGTCGTAAGCGAGCCGTGACATCGGGAACGGTTCGTAGCTTTCGAACGGCCTTACCAATACTTAGGGCATTCGATGATTACGCGCTACACTGACCATTGGGCGCGTTTAGAAACTTGTCAAATTAAAGAATACGTACGCACCGCCGCCGAACTGTGATTGTTTGTGTGTTTAAGTGTTTCTGGACTGTTTGTGAGTGGCCACGTACCGACGCATCGATTAGGTAGGTCCATTCTTGCGGATTACCAATTTTACCGGCTTTCAATGTACTCGCACTGCTCTTTACAATCTCTACCCGGTGACATCTTTCATTTTAATTGAAAATTTTTGAAGATGAGACAATGTTGATGTTTTGTCTCTACTGGCCCTTTTATACTTTTCTCTTGTTTAGATTTTTTCTCTTTTGGAGTGACTTATAATTAATTCAATACCTACCTTATACTTACCTCATACTTCTAATATTACTAGACATTACTTTGTAGCTTGTAAATATTTAATAACAATAAACGAACAAAAGTAATTCTACGTAAATATTATTTAATGACAAAATATGGAAATTCTGCCTACCCATTAACCGAAGGAAATATAGTATTCTAAATGAGACTTAGAGAAAATTTATTAGTTATCTATTTAAATATCATTTTCAAATATTGATGTTAAATAATTTTCACTAAGTTATTACGGAAGAATATTTTAGAAAAACCGTAAAGATAAATTAACTTTTACTTACCTATACCAATTATGTTATTCAAAGACTAAAACATAAAATTGTAATTATTCCAACAACTGTCTTTATAATTTGTTTTAAGATACCTTTTTGATAACATTAAAAAAGCTTTTAATCTATACGATAAACAGAGTTAGTATTTTTTATAATCTCAAAGGCACAGGTAGAGTCGGACTCTATGTAACACGATATGTTTGTTTGCCAGTGATGCGGGGTCTCCAATTGAGATCAAATTATTTTACCCAACTCCATTGTTGGAGATAATTTTTAATAGTAAACATTTGTTCCTATTGTTAGGCGCGCAATTTTGATTTAGCAATGTGATACTTTTGAAAAATTTGAGTCAATAAAAGGCACGCTCTAGCCGACTTGTAAAAGAAACAGATAATAGGACGAATCTTGTTGTAAATCTTTTTTGATTTTAGAATAAAGACTATACATGGAATAGTATAAACAACACATATATTTAACAGGGATCATTAAAATATACCAAAGAGGAAAAGGGACTGATGTTACTAAAAATAATGAATAAAGATAATTAACTATCTTTAGGTAAAGCTTGCTTATTATTATACAATTATTAATAATATACCTACTATCTTCGATTTTAGGGTTTATATAAAACTAACATGCCCCGCGGTTTTAACTAGGTAAAATTACATTTGTTATTGGCATAAATGGCATCTTTCATTTTTTTTTCGCCATATTTTCTTTTACGTTATTTTTCACAGTAGCTAACTTTTGTTTTATTTTTAATTTTACAATTTTACGATTTGCTTTTAATAACAAAATATTCATGTTGGTAAATGATTCCAATATATTCAAACAATAAGAGTATTTTATTTTAGTAGGTAGAGTATTTTATATTAAACTCTATATTCCTATTTTCTGTTAATTAATAATTTATTACTTAAAATGTAACGAATTATTTGTATTTTAATATATATGTTCTGTCATCATCTAAAAACTATATCGAATATTTTTAACAGAAAGAGTAAGTTTTAAAAATTAAGATTTAGATTTTAGATTTAGAGAATTATTCTGAAACAAAATAAGGATTATGGAAAAGTAGAAATTTTCATTTTTTTTATTCTAAAATATAAATTCCGTAGATACCTACCTACTTGTCAGATTAATTAAGTGCCATGTAATTTTTTTACCATGTATAAAAATATTTTTTAAGCAGGTATTTAAATTAACGACGGTATAAAGAAAAATAATTGAAATAATCGTCCACTTTTAGTTTAAAAAATCATCTAAACTGTCCATCATGATTTTAAGCAATAGTTGGCTGACTGACGATGTCTAAAAGTAAAAAAAGTAGCGAGATGTTAGTCTGGCGTATCCCACGTCACTGTCAGCCATTGTGTGCTCAAGTATCGTTTACCGCAGAAATTATTCGCTGCCGACAATACGACGAGACGTCTCTATTTAACGAATTTACAAATTTTCGGCCCTGGGTGCCTTTACAATATCTTTAGATCTATTGTAGATCAGGTACTTTATATTGTAGTAATTTTTATAGATATCGATATTCCCTATTTCGCAATTCGTTGTGATTGTGCCCTGTAGTGGGTATGACTAGAAAAAAAATCGAAATTCTTGCTCTACATGCTCAAAATTGTACTACTATATATATAGTTTATAGAAATAACGAATGAAAAAAAAATAAAGTCGTATAAGAGTGAAAAATAAAAATATTAACAAAAGAATTTTATTGGAAAAATATATTTTAATTTTTTTTATTTTTATTTTTTCTTTAGTTATGTACAGTTTTTATTTATAATAAAAAATAGCTTAGCCTAGCTATTATACAAAATAATAACTATTTCGCACTATGCCAGACACAGATAAATAGAACAATTTTTGAATAAAAAAAATGCGCGTCATTTTTTTTATGACGTGAATTTTGACCCACTGTATCATTTAGCAGAAAGTCATCGTAAAATCAATAAATCGTACATCGGATCGATTCGAGCGTGCCGACAAAGTTGCCATTCAAGCACGGCTATTATTTATACTTCTAAAGCACTGTTCGAGTGTTGACAACACCATTATACAACATCTCAGGGGTGCCGATACAATTTTTTCACCTATTAATGACATATTTCTGACAATGGAGACATAACCATTGACAGTACTCTCTCACATTGTCATTACACGGTGTTAAATGCGATTCGGCTCCTTCAAGGGAGCGTTTGTCCTGTGACAAAATGTTTGTTCCATATTCAAAAAATGTGAGAAACAGAATGGTGCGGTGCGAATTCCTTTTTTAAAATATTTTTTTTGTTATATTTATATTTGGCCAGTAAAATATTTATGTAGACTTTTTAAAAAACACTAATTTATAAGTTCTACTATGACTTATAAATTAGTGTTATACATTACAACAATTAAGTATTTCTAAAAATTATACCGCCTAAACAGAAAACACAAATGCTCAAATATACTACCGTACTACGTAGATTTAATAAACATATATTACATTATACCTAATATAGTTGTATAATCTTCTTAAATTTGATATAAACGCCTCCAGTGTTACGGCAAAGTTTGTGGATAAAAATAATATGATATAATCCTTGATGGGCTCAAAATAACACCTCTTCGGTCTCAATAGCCTTAGCCTTACCCTTCCGACGATGAGGCTTAATAAGGATTAAGATAGAGCCTTTTTAAAGTAAAAAGCTTTCAATGTATCTCGCTTATAATATTTTTATTTTTCGTCGGCTATTCCTTTGAGCTCTGTCCATTGTCTTATTAAATATAAAAACAGATAAGTATCATATAATTTACCGTCTAATTAATGAGTGAAATGTTATACCTTCTGTTAATGTTGAGCATGATGATAGTGTATTTGTATGAAAGGGGCTACAGTAGCCTACAAAAGGTAAACGATAAAAAAGAAACCTAAAGAAAAAATTTATTACTACGCCTAAAAAATCGATAGTGTAATTAAAAATAAGAATTTAGAAATTATTAGAATGTGTCATAGGCTCTTTGATTTTGTAAATTAAAAAAAAATAAGTAGTTACAAATAAGTCAAACTGCTATTTGTATTATATCGAAATACAGATATATTGTTGCATTCGTCTGTCTCTCAGCGGACTTTATCTCACGGATATCCTAATAATATCCGAGAGTTCCGTGAGTAAAGTTATAAAGTACCTACTAGTTAAAAATGCCTTTTTAGTTTTTTTGCATTTTTTCCTTTCGATTTCAGACTGTAATTAATTTCGACTTTCTGTTTTTAATTGAATATAATCAAACATTGTGGTAGAAACTCAAAATAAGGTTTTCATTCGGCATTTTTAGTCTGTGGTGTTAACCGACACAATTGCATTGTACCCTTGTTAATTAGATGAGTAATACACGTTAGAGGCTTTACAAAACGCGCCACTAATACCGAAGCGATGACACACCGGCTCACAATTTGTGCTCTTTATTTTGATCTGGTAGCGGTCACTTCACGAGCACAAAAGGTTGATTTATTGAAGTAACAAGCGTTACTGGCACATTCATCATCATCACCTCCATTGTCACGGTTTATGTGTCATAAATGGATGTATTTTAAAAGAATATTAAAGACAGATTATTGAAAATTGATAATGGTTGTAAATAAATTTTTAACAAATATAAGACTTGTGGCAGTCCGAAATTAAATTCCAATTAGGATTATGATAGGACGATAATAACAATAATGATGGTGACGATTTAGCTGTGGTTTAGGACAAAGATAAAATCGTCATTTACGGTTATGATATTTGTAGTTCGTAATGTGTTTATTTAGATCTTGTATAAGTAATGAATAAGCGACAATAATAAGGTGTAAAACGTACCACTTACTATGTATATATGCCTTCATTATTCACTCGAAGATACAACTTACTTAACCAGCAAAGATGTCAATAAATCTTACTAATATTATAAAATAGAACGTTCATATGTATGATTGTTAGTATTGCTACGTGCAAGACAAATATAAAATAAATTTAGATTAAATTTTGGGAAATATGTAAATTGCAAACAATAATAAAATCAATACTACTTATTAAGTTATAAAAATGAGTAGAGATTTTTAATGCATTTTATTTAAGTAACATGGTATTTCTCTACAAAAAGCTTCCAAAGAAATTACTTAGATCAATCCAAGGTATTCCTTCAGTAGGTACAAAACAACTTATGAATTTTAATAAACTTTTGTCAAGGCTAAGGCTTGTTTTAAACATTGCCTTTGGCATATAATCTGAAATACACAGGCGATAGCTTTTACATAAACAGCCTATTCTAACCGCGGCAAATATAATGTAATTGTAAATAAAAAATAACATCAAACGATTATTATGACACTTGACAATTCAAAGCTTTCTACCTCACTGTTAATTATATACAGCACTGAAAGCGCCCTGTTTCTGTTTTTTTTTAAACGCAGTCAAAAGGAAGAGGCTTTGACGTTGCAACTTAACGAAAGAGCCCTTAACGGAATAGGTATATGTTCTGTGGCGTGGCAGACGCACGTGCGTGCTCTTTGATGCCTTTTTCACGAGAATATAAAGATGAGGACGGCCACTAGTCTCATTTGGAAATGGCAATGTATCCTCCATAATAATCTAATTAGTGTACACTGGATTCGTGGAATGAGTTTCCTCTATACACAGAGTGTTTTTGCATTTCATATTTGCTTACTTTAAAAAATATGAATAGTAAGTAAATAACATTTAATTAAAGTATCTATAGGTATTAACAAGTTTTTGATTGTGTTATTGAAAATAGTATAATATTTAGCAGTGAACAATAATGACACATGATGATGTGTGTATCAGTAATATCCTTATAATAAAAAAAAAACGGATGTCAGACTTTCAAATACCTTTTATATCTCTTTGATTGATCCAGCCCAATTCTTCTACAATGTACCTATAACACTATACTTTATAAAAAATAAGTATAGTCGTCAATGAGCGTAAATTGTAAATCATTTTAGCTGATCGGTTGCGAGCAAGTAATCAAGCCGCGCCGAGCTTACTTTCACATTGTATTTATAGACGAACGCAAAATTTCATAGGAAGTCTTACTCACGCGCTTATGCACAGAGTAAAAAAGTGAATTCGCTTCACGGTTGCACTATTATGGTTTAAGCACCACGCGTGGGAGACGCCGGCCGACCACAACTCTGTGTACGTTGGAACTTGAAAACGATGTTATCTGGTCGTGTTACGAAACAGCCAAACTTGCTCATTAACATAATTAGCTCGCCATAGACAAGTTCTATGGAAAATGTTTTTTTATAGGAGGCAAACAAAGTGTCCATGTATCACTACTCACTAGGTTAACGAATTAGTTTAATTATTCATATTCACCTCTATCTCTCTACATTTTACATAGACATAGACAAGCATATCACAGATTAATACTACCAATGAAGGTATTAAAAAGCATTATAATTGTACAGGACAATACATATTTAGCGTACAAGAAGGTTGTAGGTGCCATATTTTCGTTAGTTAATAGCTGACAACTCTTCTTGATCGTAGATGTCAATCTCTACACTGAAAATCCTACTTTCGGTATACATATTTCTTAACGGAAATGTTGTAATGACAAAACGGAAACACTAATTAATGGAATTGCATGAACCACTACTGCAAAGCAGTTGAATCTAATGACCCTCTTAATCTAAAATTTATCAAGCGATTTAGGCTAGATGCCAAAAAATATACACATTGATTTTTAATTTCTAACATTTATAATAAAATTATGTTAGAAGATGTAGAGTTCATATTCTCTTGTACGAATTTAAATGAAATATTTTTATAACATCTTCATACGTATATACGTACTTGATTTAGATTTTGATTATTGATTTTAATGGTGGGCATGAATAATGATGTTTTTATCAAAAGTAAGCTATTTGGTACATATTTTGACAACAACTAACAATCTAGACATCCCATTAGAACATTTAGAGGTTTTTTCGAGAATGTCTCTCTGCAAATTGGATAGTTTAATAAAAAAACTGTTTCATATGCAAGTGGCCACTGAGATCGTCAAAGACTCAACTTGTACAAGATCTTGTTAAACATTCTAGTTTATGTAAGTCATTGGATAATACTTCACAAAATTTTCTTGGTGTTCGTCCCTTGGATCTCCGAAATAACCCTAATATTTTCTACATTCTAGTTTTTTTTCTTTCTTGCTTTCTAATAAATGCTGTAATATATTATGTGTTATCATTAAAATTAAAAACATTAGTAACAAATAAAGAAATCCTTAGCCATTTAAATTTATTTGAAAAATAAGCATAAATAAAAGTCTCTATAAATTTAAAGACGTAACCAATCGTAACACTATCGCTTACTAAGTATCGTACACACAAGAGTTCAACCAGATGTCTGCAGTGTGCCCCGGCGCTAAGCGTCTCGGAGAGTTGTCTAAAGATCTGTCTGCTCGCAGCCGGCAGCCGGCACACCTCATTAGCTGCCACTTTGATTCAAGTCGCAGGTGCCACTAATGCCTCTCCGGTCTCCGCTGCGAATAGATCTTCTAATCGAATTTCTTCCGCGTTTAAAAGCTGTTTTTCGTTTACTTGCCAGTGTATTTTTTGTTAAGACCCGTGTTGTTTTATTTAAACGTTCTATTGAGATTTTCATGATCATTATCAGCCGAGTTACTCAACAGTTCTTGTTTAACTTTCAAATAAGGTTCATTTGAAGCAAATCCCTTATGGCAAACAGGTTATTTACACTAATCTCTAAATAATGCTAAATTTCATAGACATCATAATATGTTTTAAAGAACAACCCTTATGAACAGATCAATCTTTAGGTCGATGCGACACCTGTATAACCTCTAATTATTAAGATGCCTAAGTATCGACAGTCAGGAAAAAAATACCGATCCGATTTCCCTATCCCAAATAATAGGTATTATAAATGTGAATATAATTTTTTCTTTTACGCTTTTACGCCAAAACTACTTAGCCGATCATTAGGAAACTGTGTACATATGTATAAAATTTCATATTGATCGGTTGAGTACATTCTTAGAGTATTAGAAATACATACGATACATTTAATAAAAAAAAATACGGACGCGTAAAAGATAGTGGGCTATAAAAATAGCCACATAAATTGACCATTACACTATCAATAACAAGTTTGTTATTTATACACGCTAAATAAGCTAACTGAGATACTTTTATTTTCCCCTCACACATCACGTCAGAGCCACTACCCAGCCACTAGCCACTGCACCAGTGCATGCACGTCAGTTGGCACGGCAGGGGGCTGCTATCGGGCCGCAGATAACAGCGTCTGATTGCACGAGATGGAACTTGTGCACTGACAAATTGTGGCGGTCGGGAATTATGACATAGGTAGCTGTTTAACACTATCTGCATAAAATAGAGGGATTTTAATCGATCTCTAACTATACGGAAATTACTGGGTAACCTACGTCACTATTTAGTTTTTAGCATGTTTTATCTTCGACCACTTTCTATTAGAAAGGACAATTGTCAAACGTGAGTCTAAAAATGGCAAAAAAAAAACATTTTATAAAAGAAAAATCTAACGTCATTTTTTTTTATTTTTTTTTTTTATGATATAGGAAGGCAACCGAGCAGCCGGAGCCATTTTCATGGCTACCGACGCCCACAAACATCTGCATAGAGGCGATACAGATGCGCTGCCCTCCTTTCTCCTCCCACCTCCATGGGCCACTGGTTACTTACACACCGCACGAAACGCGACAGCACAGCTGTCACTTTACGCCAGTCTCGTGTAAGCGAGAGGTACCTCCCCGGTCGTGCTGGCCCAATTCGACTGCATGCAAGCATGTAGTGTGGCACTACCTCTTACCAAATTTATTGAAGAAGAATTGCGCTTGACTTGGGGAGTAAGCAGGCCAGAGCGTTACAAAAATCGGGCGAGGCCAATGGAAGCTGTCATTCAAATTCAAAATTCAAATTCGATTTAAGTAAAACTTTTTTTTAATTAAAAAAATAAGTATCACAATACACGTTATGTCATTGTAACTACGATAAGGAAAATCAACAACTAAGTTTTACTTCAGTTGTGTGGTCTAAAGCACACACTTTATTTTATGTAGTACATTAGATAGTAAGAGGTAGTGCCATGCTACGTTGCAGCATTATCTAACAAACAGCACGCCTCACGCCCCGCACAGGCTAGTTATTACTAAATCTACTAATTAGTTTTTGCATTAACGAGTCAATCTCACCAACACATTAACCAATCACCTCGCGTGACGCTGTAGTACAATAGTGATGTAACCAGGCGCGGCCCTACGTGAAAATCTTTTAATCTATTACAATATGCGCACCGCGGTTTCACCCGCGTAAATTTCGATCCCGTGGAAAATAGAAAATCATCTAATAGCATCCCATAGGAACATTTTTTGGAATAAAAACTTTTGTGTTAACTCAAGTTACTCTCTATGTGTGTTCCAAATTTCATGAAAATCGGTTGAACCGTTTTTGCGTGAAGGAATAACAAACAAACAAACAAACTTTCACATTTATAGTATTAGTAGGATTAACATCAGTTATTTTACATATGATAAAATGCAAATGTTTTTCAGAATGCAAAGTTTCATTCTGAAGTGTTACAGTTTACTATCTAACTAGATGAAACTAACTAGTTTAGAAAAGTCACTACGAAAATAGATTATATCCTGCCAAGACAGCTGATTTTTATAAAGATACTAGCTGCGCCCCGCGGTTTCACCCGCGTAACTTTCGATCCCGTGGGAATATCGGGATGAAAAATAGATGTTGGCCGATTCTCAGACCTACTTAATGTGCTCACAAAATTTCATGAGAATCGGTCAAGCCGTTTCGGAGGAGTATGGCAACGAAAACTGTGACACGAGAATTTTAAATATTAGATGTACATAGTATAATATAGATTTACAAAAAAGCTTTAGCCGAATAGTCTGCCAAAGTCTTAGTGTGGGTATATAAAGTAAGATAAAGTCACAACTATTTCTTTAGACATATCTATTTCTAATATACAATATATGATATATAATATACATAACATATAATATCAATAAATCATAATCCAAATCACCGGCATTTGATCCGCCGATACTTTACCGACTTTTCATGTTAGTCGGCATCCACTCTACGCGTTCGCTTTGACTAGATTCAAAGTGAGTCTTCAATTTAGGCGACCCTTAGACTTGGGCCATTGTGCCTTACCCAGAGGGGAATATCAAAGTGGAAGTCATTCGATTGGGACTTGAAAAGATCAAATACGCGAAGTGAAGCACCTGTGTGTCGTAATGCGATTGCGATTTACTTATATACTTAGTATTCTATCGAAGAACTTTCGCAAAGGTTTATTTTTTTCCGCTTATGATTGTCCTTTGACATTCTCATATCAATCCCTGCTCGTTCTCGCGGCAAATCATGTAAATAGATATATTATAGAATAATAGATATACTATAGAGTCGAGATAGAGAATTTATACCTAATTTGAATATGCTATATGGTTCACGGTTATTTCGGCTTTTTCTGTTGGCATTCATTATTTTTTTGGAATTGTTACCTACTGATGTTTACTTAAATAAGCTTACGTTGACATCGGACCGGCTAATGTATATCAATCAATGATTTTTAGTTTTAACTAATTTAATGTTTGTTATATTAAACACTACACATCCTACAAAAGTTTATAATGTTTTTACAGCTTATGTTTCAAAGTAAATCCCAATATAGGTGTAGTTTTAATTACCTAAGCTTGATGTTTGTCATTTTATCAATCATACAAGAACATGGTAATTTTGCTTCAACTTAAGTATACTAATGTATATTAGAAGTATAATATTGTGCTTTATCCACAGATTAATTATTATTCGTCATACATAGACAAATGTGTACAACAGTAACGTACGGCCAACAAAAAAACTTTCTACGGCCGCGGCACGCAACATCTCTGTCAAACAAAAAACACGCGCTCGGACAGACTGACAGACGCGCCGACTACCGTTCGGCTGCCAACATGATGGGTGGCGGGGCACTATCTACCTCATCTCACTTCATTACCGGACCCTATCGATCATTATCGGCTCACGAAAGCCGCAACTATTTGTACTATGTAACAATAGATGGCGCTCTCCTACTAACATTTAGCATCATCATCCACCAATTAGTGTGCACCCTCTCTCTCGCACGGCCGCCGAAGTGACCGCGGGCGAAAGGGTCAGCGATATCGCTTTTCATGCGCGTACGCAGCTTGATTGTAATTGATGATGCGATTGTCTAATGCCGCTTTGAGGTCAATAAAATATCTTACGTGAACCTTTCTTTGCAGGTCAAGGCGTAGCGGTTCCAAAGAAATGCTCTCGGGGAAAAGAAAACACTTCTAACAAATAAAAAGCTCTGTAATTAGTACCTGAAATATCTGTATAGAGTTGATATCATTTGACATTACTAAATTAGTTACGAGGTCAGTTCAAAGAAATGCTCTCGGGAAAAAGAAAATACACCTCTAGAACTAATTAAATTCATTTTAAAGACTACTGTAATTAGTAACGTATCTAGTTAATACTTATACAGAGTTGAACCTATCTATATAGAGCTGATACTGTTTATTTTTCTTTGATTTTCGGGGTTAGCTTGGGTGTGAGTTGCGGGGTAGTGAGAGGGTGTATATAGGCTGG
>LUGF01045798.1:173646-190794 GCA_001625245.1 Calycopis cecrops
CCCGCCATCCCCGCCCCGCTCCCCCCGCAGCTCAACAGGCCTAGCGCTGAGGAGCACAAGAGAGGTGAGCTACGCTGAGCAAATTTAGCAATGTTTAAAAATTTTGACCAAATATGTGATCCACCAATATCATCAATGAGATACCCTTCAAATAAAAGTAACGTCAAAATATATGGTGTAGGTACCTACCATATCAACGTTGTGGTAGTGGAAAAATTAGAAGTTTTATTTGGTGGACGCATTTACCAAAACTCTAGTGACCGATGGATAAGAAATCCAAAAATAGAATAAATAAGCTTCAACACCCAATTTCACACCCTTAGGGGTTGAATTTCTAAAAATTTTTCATAGCGGATGTCTACGAAATAAAATCTACCTGCATGCCAAATTTCAGCTCGATCCTTCAAGTGGTTTGGGCTGTGCGTTGATATATCACTATATTGTCAGTCAGTCACTTTTGAGTTTTATATATATAGATAGTAGATAACATTTTTTTTCCTTCCTTCCTTCCGTAGTTGGGTATCAAGGAAGCTACTAATGTTTCTTTCACAACTGCGAATAGTCTGCTGGATTAATAGTGGCAGTTCCAAGTCGAGACACGTGACTTAAGGCTGTGTGGATTAGCAAACTTTAGCGCGTCAATGTATCTTAGTTGCTATTACCTGGAGCTAGGATTATGCGTTGTCTCACTCAGATGGCAGTGAGAGATCGCGGGAGAAGGCCAAAATTGTAGAGTATGTAGAGGTTTTAAGGAAAGTGCGTTTGATAGAGTTATACGATTTTATTTATAATTTTTTAAAGTTATAGATACATACACACATACATACATATACATCAGTAATTTCTAAAAATATATAAATTACGAGCCACGTTGTTTATCTGCGATGGCCTCCTAAATTACTGAACGGATTTCGATGAAATTTGACATATGTGCGTGCGTATATTTGGCATTTTGGATTAAAATATTGCCAAATATTTGCATTGCCGCGATATATTGTATGCCAGGCGTGGGTCCTGTCATCGTCGTTTTTTTCATTTCGTTGATTTCATTGATAAGTAGAAAAAAATGCAGTCGCTATTTTTATAACAGTATATATTTTTCATTTCAAAGGATGCTAGTTCGTGACGTTTGATTTACCTAATTAAAACATACATAATGTATGAACAAAAAAAATAGTATCTAATGCTGAATATCTGAAGGAAAAAATTAAAAACCCTTTTATGTCTGTAAAGCGAGGTCGTTGACCTGTTGACAGATGGCCTGCTACACTTTCCTGTCACGTCCGTGTAGGCGACACAAGCGGGGCGTGTCACAGTGTGACCTCTGACCTCAAATTTCGCAGCCCCTTGAACGCCTTATCCCAGCTGTCAGTGATGCTTTAAGTTTTTTCCGCCTCTTATTCAAATAAGAAAACTCTATAATACTCAAGTAGAGTTTTAAGGAAATGCAATTTACTTTAAATATTATATTGATATTAGTCGCGCATCATAACCGTTCCGTTCCGTTTCGTGGATGGAATATGAATCTCTCGGCATCCAATAGTCCCAATGGCAATTAATCTGCCGCGAGTGCCATACGGTCTTTGACGAGGCGATTCAGATCTATTAGGCAATACCTCGATGGCTAGTCAGTCCCTAAGGGACCGATGCCATCTCCACTGTTCTGCATCACATAAATACCCACCTCAGAACAGTGCAATGGTAAGAGTTCCTTGGCCTTTGCTCCGTGCGCATAAGCTCCCTTTCCGGATCTTCAGACCTCTTTTTTTATTAAGACAATAGATTAATAGATACACAACCCTATCGTTTCGATTGGCTTCGCCTTGGACGCCTGGGTTAAACTTGGCCTTCCTTTTCCCATTGTCACGACAAGGCTTGAACCTTAGAGGGACCTCGTATTCATCTGTCAATTAATGAGAATACAAATATAATCGGTCAATAGTATATCGCTTAAATCATAAAATAGGTAACTTAAAACATACCAACTTCTACGAAGAAAAAAAACAAAAAAGACAGTTTTAGGATATATTCTATAGTAAAAGAATTACCAAGTATATTTGACTCTATTAAATGTCTGCCTGTGAAAAATAAGCCTATTAAAATTAATATAGAAAAGTTTATTTGTGCAAAAGAGAACCGCTTCTTTGAATTCGTTACTTTCGTACCGAAATCCTTTTAACAAAGTCAAGCTTCTGGCGCAAACAATGAGACATAATCTGGCGAACCGCGCTCTACGTGTCTGTAAGGAAACTCGCTAACAAGTAACCTCCCCCACCCAGAAGGGGGTATTCCCACTCTATGATTTATGATGGCATAAATGTGAATGGTTTTATCGATGTAAAATAATGTTTAAGTTATGTAAACATAACTAAGTATCATCCATTCATATTTATATGTCTACGCAACAACTAAGTATCTTAGTTTATTAGAAATAGGGAATATAGGAAATAAATGGAGACTTCGTAAACTAAATTTTACAACTTATAAGACTTTCTTTGCATGCTGAATTTTATTCATTAAATTTTAAAAAATGTGTATTAAGTACATAATATGCATTTGATAAACTCTATATTTAAAATATTACAAGAAGTCACAAGTACATTTACAGGTATATAGCCTATATAGGAATTACCGTTACGAAAAATAAAAATCTGATTTTAAAAATATACTTTTTGAGTGTAAAGGAGCAAGTTTAAAACTAGGCTGTATGTTTGACACTGTCTGATCGTAGCTCTGTAATTAAATAAAAAAAAGGAAAAAATTCTATTTTCAAAATCTTCTGTGTTTATGGCAACACATGAAAGTGGATTATATTAGCGTACTTGACATGAATTAAACTTTGCGTCCTGGCGTGTCCGACGTGACCTGTCTCCTAATTCAGCTCGCGTCAAGTCGCCGGCTCCGCTCTTGTTTTCAACTACCCTCAAGTTTTACTTTGGCTGACTTATGAAAATTTAACGAGACGCTTACTACTTGTGTAGAGTTTCAATAGCGTACGAAAATATTTTATCTTTTTTTTATTTTAGTATTCCTTTTTTTACCAATTATTTAAATCGTAATATTTAAGCAGGTTCTTGTGTCATTTAAGACTTTTACGTATTAGGTTATTATAAAATGTAAGTAGCTGGCTCTCCAGCCCTAGCTATTGTACATTTAATAATAAAGCTGTAGGTTTTATTGAGACCTTGTATACATTAGAGGCAAAATAATGTTCACAATCTATCAACAAGTTTTGACGTAATGCGTGCTTTTTTTTACTATGTACTACTTACAAATTTATTTATATATGTTTTTTATAAATCAATATTAGTAAATAAACTTTGCGAAATATCAACGCGGAAAGCAATATGCTTTTCGCATTGATATTTCGCAGGCGACCGCCCGTAAAGTTTTTTGGCTACATCGACAGATCTGGGTCAGTGATTTTTAAACACTAAAAGCGGGAGAGGAAACAAAATGGACGATGTTTTCTAAAAGAGATAGTATATGTTATTGATTATCATACCAATTCAATTTATTATTAGTATTCGCGCGCATTTTTAAATATTTTATAAAACTATACAGGTAGGTATAGTTTACATAATATGTAAAAAGTAGAAAAAGCGTTTGCGTAACTCGTGGTATCAAAGTTTAGTTTATTTTTTATTTTATATTAATAAAATCAAAAAGTTTACAAAAGTATCAATGAAAGTCTAAAGTTTATGACAGAAAATATTGCTTAGTCATTAGTGATTATTTTTTTATACTTTACGTTTTACCAAACATTTTAATATTTCTGCTTGATAACCAGATTGATATATGTGTTGATGATAATAATGAGGACTTTAGCCATCGCTTCATATTGAAGTGAGAAATAAGATACGCCTGTTTATCGGAAATGTCGCGCTATAAAATTATTGAAATTGTAAATTAATAAATGCACCGCAGTGTTTGTGCTGTGTTGCGGTGCTGCACAAATTGGTTGTGCACACAGGTTTAGAATATAAACAGTATCGTGGACAAAGCGGTTTCGGACAAGTAAGGGCGCGCTCACACCGCTCAGTGTTGCCAGCTTATAATTAATCTACCATTTTGTGCAAATATTTGTCAATTAAATTGTATTTTGTCTGTCCTCTGTTAATATTTAATCAATATAATTATTTACGTTTAATTTATGTTTGTGATTTATGATATCAGTTCTATAGAAATGGGAGCGTCCAATTGGGAAAACATTTAGAATTTTCTGATATAATATATTGGTGTTAGTTTATTAGGGCGTGTTCAATTTATAACAGGAATATTTTATAGAACAGTTAATTTGGCTAAAATGTGTCTAAAATGTGGTCAAAAATGCCGTTGCATTACCACGGATGACATTGATCTTTTGTATAATACCGACGACGATTGATGGGTATGCCGTCTCGTTGTGCTGATTTTGAGAATAAGAATGACCTAAAAGCACTTCACTCAAACCTGCGTGAGCTGAAGAATCCTTGTCTAGATCCATCTGTTTAAGTACAACGCATATGGTACCATGATGTAGGTGTCAATCACCACAAGATGCTCCAAATGCTAATAGGCCCTTTGTAAAAAATCTAGCTATGTACCCTAGAGTGGACGCCACATAAATATTTTCACGGAAGTTGTGTGGTTGTGACTGCATGAATAGCAGGTGCAGTACTTTAAACACACGTTTGGTACTCGTTGAGTTTGCGACGCTAATATTTGGCGTACGGTAGCGCGCTGAGGGACATGTGAATGTCACCTAATACTGCGGTACCAGCAGGTACGTATATATTGAGATTCGAATGACGAATACATACACGTGTCGCTTATATCCTACTTATGTAGTCCTGGTAGCAATATATTTTTTTATTTCATTTAAGGAAATTAAATTAGGAATCCTAAAGGATTAGAGTTCAGGAGGATTCACTGGTACGGGTGATAAAGGCTTCTTATTAAAATTATTAAATGACAATAAAAATGAAAAAATGTAATTTGCCGATTTGCTATAAAATTAGGTTAAGTGAAAAAATACATGTTTGCACGCTAAAATGGCAGAATAGGTTGTAAAATCTACCTACTAGGTGAAACATCAATTCCTATTCATATTCTAGCAAATTAAAAAATCTTTCTTCTTTCTTTCTTTCTCGCAGCCGCGACGTGCCGTACGTGCGTGATGATTTTAATATTATGATGAAGATGGAAACAATATTTACTATAAGTCAAAGTCAAATTTAATATTTCCCGAGTTCACGAAGCGATTAAATTTTCCGAATGTATGTAGAACGTTCTGGAAGTTTTCCAAAACAATAAATGTTATGGCAACTCGCATCCGAAACGCCGGCGATGGAGTAAACGTTTAGTTTGTGTAGTCTCTGTGGGAACAAAGGTAGTGGTTTTCTCTTTCGTTTTTTTTAAGAATGAGGAGTTTTTTCTAGAATTGGGGACTGTTGGAGGTTTGGTCACTTCCGACACCCATACATATTCGTATTACCTCCTAAATTGGTTATGGGAATGTTGAAGGAAAAGTCACCCGATGCGGATGCGCTCCTAAATAGCCTGTCATCTCACATCTCTCGGCTAGTGGTAGGGGAGAGTGGGGCGGATACTAAAACAGATTTGGTGTTATGGTTTATATTTACTATAATATTTATTTTTTTTTGTGTGTTTTTATATGCTTTGGTTATTCAGCTATGATATCAGGTACAAAATATTAATTATGCGGTACATATAAAATATTTTTACTACCTAAATCACCCCTATGTGTGTGTTATGCTGTTATATTTCAGAACTTCATTCGCTACCAGCTCAAATACTTCATGAGACGGGGATTCGTTTCTTTTTATATTATTATAAATAGTGCATTCTGTAAAGAATATACTAACTATCGTAAAAAACTCGGTTAATACCATATGCTTACGGGGTATAGTAATAATATGTTAATACTTACCCCTCTCAATTTGTTAATTATAGCCCCAAGGTTACTTTTTTCACTTCATTAATTACAAATAATAATCTAGCCAAAATAATTATAAGTAAAGAATATGGTATTTTTGTCCATAAAATAGAGTCTCATTTACAATAAACTTTAATTCATTTTTTCAAATAAACAAATCTTAAATCAATTTATTATAAAGAATGAAAACTTCGTTTACCTCTCAATCTGAGGTCATTGCGCACACCTATTGCAAGGGTTGGCCGACTGGAAAATGTCAAGTTGGGACAAGTTGGACTGTGTATATTGTTTTTCTATGGCCGAGCCTCATATATTTAGTACTTCACGTTTGGCCTGTATAAGCTTGTTAATTCTTACGCCCGTTAACACCAACCCCGCTCTCCCCTACCTACTTCACCGGTCGTACCTGTCGGTATTATTATTATTATATTCCCTGGTCGATAGTAATATCTTCTCTGTTGGTCATCAGTGAGAATCAAAATGCCCGACTTATCATAGATATCTTTTATTTAAAAATCTCGCTTGTGAACAACATTTATAAAATGTGTATATTCTGGTATTCGCTAGCTCTGAGTCTATTCCATCCCAATATTTCCACAGTACAGAAACGCAGATAGAACCGCGAGGCTCAGCCGGTATACTGTATTTATTTAGAACACTAAAAGCGTACGGAACACGTGTTGCTTTGACTGTGAAGCGCACTTGTTTCAGAGTCGATTGCTCTGCGTGAATCGAAACGTATCCACTTGGCGGGCTCAATTAAAAAGCTATTGTTTCATTCATAAAACGTTCAACGGAACGTTACAATGCTTGAAACGAGTGAGGACTTGTAATCGATAGTTTTGTTCCACTCGAGTGCCACCTGGCGTGCGAGTGACTCGATTGTGATATCGATATCGTGTATCATGTTATGTTTATAAAACGATTTGTAGGTAGTGATTGTTTATTAAATCTAATTTAGAGAATTCACAAATAGATGTTACAGATTTCTCTTTACTCCTTATTGGAAATCAGAGTAACCAGCGTGGCGGTTACAATCTTAAAAGAAAGATGATCTTTCTAGATATTTTTTGCCACCAAGAAGAACTAATATTTTATAAATATTTTACTCCTAAGTGTATATATAAAAATAAATTGGGCCGTGGTTGAGCACGTTATTTCTAGGTTGTAAACAACGTTATTACATTCCTTTGCACGCACATATCAATTCCCAGAAGCATATTCCCGTTTACCACAAGCGAACCAGCGCAGTAATAGCAACGCAATTTAAGGGCCACCCCACACATTACGACATCAATTGACACACTCGAACTCACAATAATAAAAACTAAGGCTTATCTACCCTCTTAGTAATTTAGATGACCCCGCCGGGGGCAGTTGATTACAAACAACCAACTCGTAAGGTCCCTCTCTCCATCCGCTATCGTAAAATGTATTACCGGCTGGGCCTTGTTGAGGTCCAAGTAATGATGGGCGCAGTTTGGTAATGTCCCCATTTGAGTGGCGGAAAAGTGGCGGTCCCATCATTAGTTTGTTGTCAATTTTATGTTCTTGGATGTAGAGACACAATAGAGAAACGGGAAGAAGTTAGACCTTTGGAAACTTTATTGAAAAAGCATGGGTGCCATGAATAATATCATTTTATAAGATATAATTTAGACTTGCACGTCACATTGCGTAAGTTCTATATGTTACCATAGTTCCAACTAATCACGTGTTATAGGCATAATCCTATGTGTAAATACTCTTATTCTATGAGTGTCTAGTACCCTTCTATGAAATTTACCCGAAATTTCATAGAAGACTGTCGTTAAAATTTAAAAATACTAAGTTATTAAGCGAACTACAGTAATGTCAACTCTTATTTTATTTACCTCAAATAATTTCAGATCCAAATTACAGTGCTCTTGGATCAAAGCAAAAAAAAATACATCTATATTTCAGTACGAATAAGATTTTAATTAACTTTACTAATTAATTGACGATCAACGAAAAACACTGGACGAGAAAAGGCTGATGATGATGAGCATATTGTATGCATGCATATAAAATATGCGAGACAAAAACAGCGACAGTTTGACAAAGAGAGACGAAAGTGCGTGGAAATAGACGACTGCCGTCTGCCGTCCGGTCCGGCCGCCGAATTAGAGGCCGCGACGGCGCGTGGCCTGGGGCACAAGCGAGAGCGAATTACTTTCAATCTCGGGAAATGGAAATAATGTTATGATAAGATTTTAACTTTTAATGGATTTAATAGAATGTACTATTTTCATATGAAACATAATAAGTATGACTATAATTTATATTTTACTAGCTGTCCCCCGCGGTTTCACTCGCGTTTAATTTCTAAGCAATCCATATAAATTTCAACACCCTATTTCACCTTCATAGGGGTTGAATTTCTAAAAATCCTTTCTTAGCGGATGCCTACGTCATAACATCTACCTGCATGCCAAATTTCAGGCCAATCCTTCCAGTGCTTTGGGCTGTGCGTTGATAGATGACTATGTCACCTTTGAGTTTTATCTATATATATATAGATATCGAATGTAGGCATATGACGACGATGTAAGAAAAACATGAATACAATGTTTATAGAGCGTTTTTAACTCTTCACCATCTGTAAAGTGTAATGGACTTTCAGCATACTCTGGACTGGTATCCACGTGAACAAGAAGTAACTCTGTCGCCCAACTCCTGTCACTACAAGCCCGCGGCCGCCCGTGGCCAGCGCCGCGGCGCGCTCGCTTGAGTGACAGTATCGATCTCATATAATCGCCCCCACCTACGGCGCGCCCCGATAACTTCAATTCCGCTTTATCTCTCAGGCCCCGACTTTCTTCGGTCCCCTTTGTGCTTGTTTTCTCCAATTTTTTCCGCCGCCCCCACTTTTATTTCGTTCCTTTTCTTATTTTCCCACTACTATTATTTTCTCTTATGTATTTTTCGTGTTGCGCCCCGCCCGGAGCCCTGGATGTCGAAGTTTTTCCTTCGATCATTTGTAGGTCGTTATTGGTGGGATTGTGGTTAAGTGCCGCCGTCTCGGAGTTTTTTTTTTAATGAATACCTCCTTTATGTTCCGCTTCGGGATAAATAATGAAAGAGCGGGCAAAGGCAAAAATATTCATCTTCGTAGTGGTCTTTGTAACAATATAAAACAAAAACGGGGTTCTCGTCTGATGAGCCCGTTTGTCAGGCTTAAGGCAAGAGATATGGAGACTTAAAGTTATGTGGTTAAGTTTTTGATCCTTATTTATATGTCCTACTTCTATAAACAACTGAAGTGTTTGTAACAATACATCATCATCATCATCATCATTAACAGCCCTTAATTCGCCCAGTGCTGCAGATAAAACTCTTTAAAGGAGCGAAGCCACCAAGACGGCCGATCTTCCATACTGGCTATGATTTAACTTGATTTTTTAAGCCACCGTTTGAAAGAAATTAACACCTACGTACAGAGTTTTTCAAAAGTTTTACGTTAGTTAGGTACATTTTATGTTTAACGGATTTTGGAAATTTCACATCTAGTATAGCACTTGAAATAGGTATTGAAACTTTTAAGAAACAGACAAAATTTTCGCTAATGAAACCAGTGGTGTCCATCACTAATATATCTAATTTAAGTGACCTAAAATGCAGGATTAAAACTCTTCTAAGTAATCGATTTGTAGAAAGAAAAAAATTAAGTCATATTTTATTATAATTTTTGAATACCAATGATTATATAATTTAAAAACGTTTATGTTGCCTCCATAACTTGTAAAGTAGTTATATAATAATGTAGAAGTTTATAGTTGACATGCAGGAAGCAGGCGTAACGTATAACATTTGTAAATGACGCGGTCTCATTAGGAGCGATAAGGGCGCGCGCACACTGCCGCCGCGATCAATCAAAATTGTCAACCGATTGGAAAGTCCGCCGCGGATGTCGCGCATCAATCATCACGTGTGCTTTATATTCAAATGCGAAAGCGTTTACTGAATTTTAATAAGAAATGGTATATAGACGAAGGTGACTATGTAAAGTGCTGTAAACTTTTTGTGCCTTCGTTCAAAATAAAACGGACCGCCATGACCTGATATGACACTGGCTTGAAGCGATGGCTGTGCTGTGGAGAATTGGCGAAGGTGAAATCTGCAACCTACAGAATATGGTCGCAATTAAGTAAATTGACTGCTTTAATCTCTATGATACATGAAAGCCAACTAAATTTTAATTTATTATTATTTTTTATTATTAAAGCGATCCAAAAATTTTATTGTGCGTAAAACTACATATCAATTTTATTACTCATATGCGTAAAACACATATTAATTTCACTGTTGTAATTCCTCGTATTGGAAATTCTAAAGCACTATCATATTCGTCCAATAAGCACGCGATCAAACAGCTCTGAAAAAGTCGTATCTCGGTACACATAAATTGATTCCATTAAGGAAATTACCTCCCGCCCACATTAAAACGGCGTATCATCAGAAAAATGTGACAGATTGTGTAACAGGCCGGCCATTGAGAGGAGCCAGCAGCCCGTGCCACTATTACAGGCCGGCCTCCAGACTCAAGTACCTCAACCATAAAGCAAATTAATCAATTAGCTGAGGGCATGTCGACAACATTACGAGTAACGTTTAATTTTGATATCACCCCTTATTTAGGGGACGTGGCTGTCTATCGCAGACCCGAAACGCGGAGCTCTCTGTGTCGGATGACGGCTCACGATGACTGGTTTTGAAAATTTTTGTCTGTAATTCTTGGGGTCCAATTGTGTAATTCTGCTGATGCATTTGGTGGATTGTCGTCAACAACGTCCTGTCGAGTGCTGTGTTGATGGCTTATGATGGAGAGCCCCGGTTCCCCTTAAATACATTTGTTAATACTCTGATCATTCAAATATTGTTAAATACAAACAACATTTTCTTCTACAAACAAACTGGCTGTTTGTTTATATGTAATTTTATTTCTTATTTGTATCTATTTTTCTTAATGTTGGTCATTACTGGCGTTTTGTTTTAAGATTGTTTTGTTTTTTTTGGCGTAGTGGACACCCTGCAGTCTGAAGCTGGTTCAGACGGCAACAGTGAGCACGCGTCTTCAGGAGACGAAGATTCCCAAATGAGATTACGACTGAAGAGGAAACTGCAGAGAAATCGGACCTCCTTCACGAACGACCAAATAGATAGTCTCGAAAAAGGTTGGTAACTAATAATTACGAACATCAATGTCTAAGTTTTGTTTTACTTTGTCAGATTGGACAATACCTACTATAGTATCTCGATAAGCTCCTAAGAAGTTGTGGAATTTACTAAAGTTGAAGCGAACTTTATATTAAACATTTCCGTTGGTCTGAATACAAGAGACTTCCAGGCCAAAACTTGTAAAAATATATAATACTTAAATTAAAAATTAATATTATCGAAATGTGAAATAATTGTAACATCAAGTAAACTAGTTTACAGAAAGTAATAAGCAGGAAACCAATACACAAGTAAATTCGTATTTAGACTCAAGTATTTTACATTAATAACTCACATAACATAAAGTAAGCAGAGTAAGCGTCCCCCAGAGCCTCCATAAACCAATTTGGCAATGTCCCTTTCATCTTATTTATTGTTTGCAATAACAACAGTTATTAGTAAATAAATAAATATTGTCCCTCATATGTTTGCGCAGCTCTCCACCGGTGGCGCGCGGTACAATTACTGGTGCTCGTGTTAATCTCACTTTTTGTTGTTTGTTTGTTCTGCAATTCACTTTCTTCTATTGCTATTATTGCTGTTTTGTGACAAACACTTTATGATAATTTATATTCTTATACTTTGTTTTGTGTTTTCCTTTTAGAAGTAAGATTAGAGGGTGCAATATCATGGCCAAAAAACACACAAACGAATTCCTGTACTTTGGTTACAGAAATTCGTCAATATATTTTTAAAGTGGCAAATATTGTGCGCTGAATCGCAGCATGCTATATTATGTCTTATTTAAAACAGTTTCTTTTTTAAATATGTCCTCTTGACCACAGACAATAGTGCTACTTTATGAATATGAAAATCTTCACAAATTGGTTCCTGGTTTAAGAATCAGGGACCAATCTCCAAATTTCCACAATTTCTATTTTCATTGTTGTTCTTTAAAATAAATCGAAATTGTTCAAATAATTTAGGGTTACCACTTCAAATTGTACCTTAGAATGAATGTCCACAGAGTTCGAGCGCACGCACTACCCGGACGTGTTCGCGCGGGAACGACTGGCTGAAAAGATTGGATTGCCTGAGGCACGTATCCAGGTAAAATAAACACCAGTTTACACCGGTAAGGTGGCTTTATCTATGCCTCATTACTAACTGAAGCAGTAATGGCGCCGAAACCTTTTTACCGCGCCACATACTAACATGCTAACACATTTAATTTTACTTATATATTTATCAGGCTTATTAATTCATGGAATAAAATAATTAGAATCACGGCGAGGGTATTTTATTAAGGCAGAATGCGTTCATAAGGGCCTGTTTACACTGGCTGTTTACATAGGCGCGGGCCGCATGTAGATGCGTCTTTAGTAAACAGACTAAAAAAACAAGGGCCATTATATAGCCCCAGTGAGCCGCAGCGATTTGCAAACACGTGGAGGATATAATATAGCTTTAACAAATATGTCGGAAGCAATATGTTAATTATGTTTTATTTGAAAATTCACGGTGTTTACTTTAGCATATTACATGTTTTCATGTTGTACTACTCTAGGGTAATTAAAAATCAAATAGAGAATCGTTTAAAATCACATAAGTTTTATGCTATTTAACTATAAAATAATTAATATATACTTAATTGAAAAGACAAGTAATTGATCTAAGTTTGTACCTAATATAATAAGTTATATCAATTAAAGATGTTCTTTTAGATTAATTTAAATAAGTTTCATTTTCTTTAAACCTATGAATATTATATAAGTTTTCTTATTATATTATTTAAATGATTGAATGATGGCTTATAACAATTCTAAACATTATAATAATAATAAATCATAATATGTATTAAACACAGTAAGTACAAAACATAAAACAACACATTAACGCAATAGGGCTAGCGACAAAAAAACTAGTCACTAAAAAAAAGAATGCGTAATATTCACTAAGCAATTTAGTGTTGGCAACATTTTAAAATATCATTTATCACCGCGAGGAAACTTGGCATGTTTTATAAACGGCATAATGCGATTTTGAATGTAACCTTTTAAGTGTTTTAGCGTCCATTTTGTAAATCGAATTAGTTTTCCAAATACGCCATTTTGTTTTGTTCGATGACTCTACATTTTATTTGATAATATAATTTTAAATTTATAACAATGTGGATGAAATTGTTTTCATATTCGTTTTTTAAGATTCGTCATTTAAAATAAAATATAGATAACCTGTAGGTAGGTATATGTTGTAGATATATTTAAGTTCAATGTCTCGATGGCAGCAATAAGGACATCAAAGGAAGTGAAAGTTACTTAAGTACCTACTCCAAATGTAATTGTTTATGTTATTAAATTCTAGGCAATTACAATAAGAACTTCATTTGTCTAAAATCTAGACACTATCTTCATAATCATCAGTATGTAGAAAAAGATAGTAGGTACGTCTTTAGATACTTCGAAATATTAGTTGATTACATTCGCATATGTTTCAAAATTAGCTAATTAAAATTTGTGGCGTTCATTATTTACATAAATCGATCTATTTACTATCTTGTATATTTCCCAAAAAAAAAACCTATCTCCGTTCTGAAAATGAGCCACTTGCGTAAGTGTAGCGCTCACCATAGACATTTGTTGTAAAAAAGCGAACGACATTGTTCGCAGCGCCAGCGCGGCTGCCGGCTAAGCTCCCACATTAACCTCTCGTCGGCTGTTAGTTAACATTCGTGAGAGCTGCACGGTCAACAAGTACCAGGCTTGACAGACTATATATCCTACGTTTTGCATAGACTATATAAATATTCTACAGTTTGCATTGGCTATATAAATACCTATCCTTCATTTTGCACTATCAATTTGTCTTCTAGACAAAATGGAATCGTTTAAGGATAATTTGGTCCGTAAACATTTTACATAATCAGAAAATATATACCCATTTTTCAATGCTAAAATTTGTTATTGCATTATTATCCAGTTGCCAAATGTATTTTTTTTTTATTCTGTTGCAAATATTCATACAGCGTAGCACATAACATTTCTTGCGCTTGCTGTCAAAACAATAAAATGCCAGCACTGAAATTAACATTAACATAATAAAGAGCGGTTAAATTTAGCCCCAGGAAAACTGATGTCGGTAAAAAGAAACCTTAAGTGGTCCCCAAGGAGACAAGAGTCCAGACTTAACTTCAGTCGGTTTTTTCATAAGGCTATGTCAAAGCTGAGGTTTACAAAGATAAGCCAATCACTTTAACCCAGTTGAAAAACAAGATTGTTATTGAAACGGGATGTTCACTAGATACTACTTTTTAAGTGGACGTCGTAAATAATTAGCAGTTACGACTTGGAGATTGCAATTACACATTTACACACATTTTATTAATGAAATATTTGGTTTATGATTTTAATAATTAATTGAAACATTTTAAATTATTTTGTTGTCTTACTAAGTATATACATAAATAGCTTTCAATCAAGAAAACAAATTTATTTTCATGAAAAATATATAAAATCTAGGGTGACCACGCTGTATTGAAGACTTGGGAAAAATTACAAAACGTAAACAATAACAGTTGTTACCTACAACAAAACGACAATTCTTCACGACACGACTCTTACCTAACTGGGTAGATTTTTTTTTATTGGGGAGCAATTGAGCAGTCGGAGCCATTTTCATGACTACTGACGCCCATAGGTATCCGTATAGAGGTATATCTAGACAGAAGCCAATGCTATAATAGTATATTATGAATAACAGTATTATAATAGCATCTGCTGATAACAGGCCCCAAGTAAACGAGCGTAACGTTTGTAACGTTACGAACACTACCTTTTAGAATATGATATTCTAAAACTTACTGATATTTTCTAACATCAATCAATCGATAAAATTTTACTGAAATACCGTACCTTCTTATCCTATAGCAACATAGTACGAGACTCTAGAGTCTAGGGTGTCCATGATAACTTTAATAGAAATTGTCTTCTTTGCTTGTTATTAAATACGACCATTATAATTATATCGCTATAAACGTTTAAAAGTGTCCAATATTTCCGATATTCGTCCATTAAAATTGTACAAAATCATGGCAACCATAACGGGGTCGTGTATCGATCCCGCAGCCTATGGGAAACGAGGGGAGGTTTCCTGTAGGAGCGGGGTGTTTTGAAAAATTGGCACCCACTGAACAAAACCTCTTTCATGACCATATCAATTTTATCCTTACCGCTTAGAGGGAAGAGTTCATATTCCAATAGTTTTCAGCGGTACGAAATTATTCCACATATTCCAATACTATATAAGTCACAGTTTAGGTATAGAAATATGTATTTATATATCTTACCTAAAGTAGAAGTATATTTTCTCTTAATTTGTTTTGTTTAGTAGATAGGTAGGATATTTAATGACATCAAAAAAAACAGAAACTGAAATATCCGTAAAGACTGTTACAATAAATATTCAAGTGTTGCCTCTATTAGTTATTTATTGAAACTCTACAGCCTTGTGAAGTATATCGACTAAATACATCACTAATCTATACATTCTAATAAGATTATATAAGAATTGTATTATCTTTATCACTTGTTAGCAAAATAACAGAATTATGGTAAATCCCATTTGGCCGGAGCCCCACTGTAACATTATTTCGTCCCAGCTGAGGGTAGGCGGACAATTTATAAAAGGCCAACGGGGAATGACAGAGAGGCGGGAAACGAGCTGTCATCACTGTCACGGCGAAATGTCTATGGACAGAATGGGAAAAAATGAGAAACGTCATAATATTTTACTGTAACATAAGGTCTGTTCACACTGTTCGAATCTCTCGCAGTTCCTGTCTATGAATATTTATGCGTGTATTACTATGTAGATATTCGATTTTACTGGAAGAGAAAAATCATTCATTACGCTATATACCTAGTAATAATATATGCTTAGTATATACGCAAAAGCTTTAAACTTACCTCGTATAAGTTAGCCAGTGTGTGTATTCTAATTTTATGTTATACCCATGATGTTGTTTTACTTTTCATTAAATAAAACAACTAGAATGTTCTAACTCGTAATACTTACTATCTTATAAAATATAATTTAGTTTGTTGAAGGGAAACATACTCAACAACTACTATATAATATAACTCTTTGTTAATCTAGAAAAAATAGCACATTAGTTATTTTTTATGTTTTTGAGCATTTTTACCAAAATATCTCCTTTGTATGCTCTTTGAACATATCGTTTTTCGAGACATGAGTTAAAATTTATGCGTTCATTACATATTGCAGACATACAAATATAATAATACAACTTCCATATTGTAGGTATAAAGTTTTATAGTGCTTTATAGATGCGGCCTTATAAGACCCTTTTCGTTATATTTTCGCGAGGGTTCGAATAAAATATTATCGGCAACATTTTGGCGATTTCATAGAAGGCTCGAGCAATAATATTATGACATATTACCATCTACGTCCTATTTCTTATTTCTTTTTACTTTTATCCCACTTTTACCTATTTTTTTGCAGAGGCCAGGGTACATAGTCAAACTAAATACATAGGTTCCAGTGGCAGGGGGCGTCAGTAAAGGCAAATCTTAAACGGCTGCAATTTAAAGCTATTATATTTTCCCCTGTCTTGAAATACGCAATGGGGGCGCTAAATGAATGTCTTGCCCTAGGCGCTACCGCCCTCGGTCGGCGATGTACAGCTGAATTAAGTACATATGCAATGGTTACTAGTTATACCTACATTTACTTATATCAAATACTATGGAGGACCTACCTAAAACAATAATTATTGACATTAGGGTATATTATTTTTATTCGAAAGCGCCGAGCGAAAAGTCAATATTTACGATATATAGGTATATATTTTTTTTTATGATATAGGAGGGCAAACGATCAGCCGGAGCCATTTTCATGACTACCGACGCCCACAAACATGCGCATAGAGGCTATACAGATGCGCTGCCATCCTTTCTCCTCCCACCACCATGGGCCACCGGCTACTTACACACCGCACGAAACGCGACAGC
>LUGF01045798.1:190818-203352 GCA_001625245.1 Calycopis cecrops
GCCGGCACGACCGGGGAGGTACCTCTCGTACCTCCCCGGTCGTGCCGGCCCAATTCGACTGCATGCAAGCATGCAGTATGGCACTACCTCTTACCAAATATTAGTATGAAAATAGTTATGAATATAGTTATGAATATAGTTATGAATATAGTTATGAATATAGTTATGAATATAGTTATGAATATAGTTATGAATATAGTTATGAATATAGTTATGAATATAGTTATGAAAAGTAAAATATTAGATAATATTGTCCTATAGGTACCTATAAAAACCAAGTCGTTACTTACAGATGTTCCAAAACTGAAAGATCCATACTAAAAAAATTAAGAAAGCACGTGAAAATGAAGATCTTCTCGTGTGCAAATAAATCTTGAAAAAATATTCCACAAAATGCCTGAAAATTTCATCTAACCTACACAGAGCGCGGGAAAGCGCGCCATGTTGCCGTCGCCATGACTGTCGGCGGAAGTGACGCTCACGTGAGCGCCGCTTCCGGGCCAACGTTCCGTTTCACGCAGTTCAATGTCACAATATTACCTACGGAAAAACCTCTCTATCTTTCTACAGATTAGAAAACTTTAAAAATGACATCGTGGTGTTTATACTTTATTTGCCCTTGTTGGATAAAGCAACAATTAATAGTCTTGAAAGTACCTAATATAAAAGAAAACCTATAGGTACTGTTTACGTGAATCGAACAGTATCCATATTCTAAAAACTATCACGGACTATTATAATTAATCGATATTTGATTAGATTTAAGCTCTTATTTTATTGATTAAACGAACATTCTGTTCATTAAATAATACAATGGTTGTGGTTTCGACTTTCATTCGTTCAAATGTTCTTAAATGCCAGTTGTAATATACTTAATAGTTTTAAATATTATTTTATCTGTAACAATGTAATACCCTCCAGGGTAATTCCTCCTTGCATCATCATCATCATCAACGCGAAGACATCCACTATGGACATAGTCCTCCCCCAGAGAGCGCGTTCTTTCTCTCAATTGCTGTTAAATAATATTTTGATATGGCCCGGGACTCGAACCCAAACTAACAGGTTCTTCGCTAGAACGAAATGCATATGACATGGGTAAGTGTATCGATGTAACTAATTGACTTTGTTATTCAGGTGTGGTTCTCGAACCGGCGGGCCAAATGGCGTCGAGAGGAGAAGCTGCGGAGTCAGCGACGGGACGCGCCGGCGTCTCCCCCCGCGCCCCCCGCCCGCCTGCCCCTCAACGGCGGCTTCAACTCCATGTACAGCCCCATACCGCAGCCCATCGCTACCATGAGCGATACCTATAGGTGAGTCAACACAACTACCAGGGCATAATGATAGAAGGAGGTAGTGTTGTCTTATAGGTGAATCTGCTACACGAGTACCAGAGCATAATGATAGAAGGAGGTAGTGTTGTCATATAAGTGAATTCACCACACGACTACCAGGGCATAATGATACAATAGGTTCAAGAGGACCGTCGAAGGTGACCTTGCTACCGAACATGGTTTCGAATCCAAAAGTCAAAAATTTTCTTACACGTTACAGTCCCAAGTTGTCAGCGTTGGGTGATTCTACACTTACACCGCATAGTTTCACTGTTCAGGTCGGGAAGAAAGCCATAGGCGGGCCATACACACACATTAGGCATTAGGCCTTAGACACACATTAGGCAAATTAGGGCCAGGCCATACCACACTCACTAGACTGAGGAATTTCTTACAGGAATCCTTAGGTTAGCCCTCGTTACATAATATCGTTTCGGTATAATATGTTGTAGTCATATAATAGGTCACTATGCCCCAGTAGCTACATACTCCAGCGAGAAAGAGAAATGAGCTTTTAAAAATGTATTTCTTATCTCTATGATAACTCCAATAAGACTTAACTGCAAAATGCTACTCGTGACAAACCTACGCAAATTGTGGGACTCGAACCAAAAATCAAACAAGAACAAAAAGCTTTTGCCTTGAACATCTTTTTTACGTATGACAAAGTTTACAACTTGTTAACTTAATTTTATTTAACAACTAAAACTTCGGCCTGTAGACAGCCGACGCTTAGCGTGAACTTAACGCCATCTATTATCGGAAGACGGCGCTAAATGAAATCGAGCGGCAAAGGTCTTGGCTCCTTGCGTTTCCCGCCACTGCACCGAGATGTTCCGAGGCTCAGCGAAGGTCGGTCCCCTTTCCGCCCGGATTGATTTTTAATAGTGAACCTGCGGGCTTTAGCTTTTGTCGTGGAGCAAATTAACTTAGTGAGACGAGAAGTTTCCTCTTTAGTTTGCTCTATAGAATAAATTTGTCAAATCTTTTCATTGCGAATAAAATTTTCATTGCTTTTGAAATTTTTATCTCGCAAACTCATAAAGGAGAGTTCATTTCGTTGATGTTAATTTAAGTGAATTTATATTACTTTTGGTGCGACACTTTTGGTAAACACAAACTATTTGACGCTTACTCCTCTATTTAGTACATGCTCTGGTTTAAAATGAGTTATTTTTATTTAATACATGCTAAGGTTTATATTAGATAGTTATGTATTACATATTTTCTATTTTTATATTTGAGAATATTACCAACTTAATAAGCATAAATCTTCGTATACATGTTACAGTAAAGTTTTACCTTAGGACGATTATATTAAGTTTTAAACGATTTTTTGTCGTATGTTATTGATCCGCTCTTTGGTATACAAATAAGATTGGCACATTATCTTGACCATAGACTACTTAGATCAGAAAGCTTTTTCTTAAATAATTATCTCGCTAATTTAGCACTTTATTTTGTTACCCACCATATTTAAGAATATAACATGTATCTAATATTTGTTTGTTGTAGGATCCTACTAGGTACAGCCTTAATTCATTTATTATCATAAATAAATTAGAGATGTACCTATGGCACATTATCTTGACCATAGACTACTTAGATCAGAAAGCTTTTTGAACTGGAAGAATTTTTAGCGGTGTTTTTCAATATTATGAGTTAACGTCAGCAATATGTTACGTAGCAAGAGACGGAGCTACGCAAACTCGTAGCACTTGTAGCACTTGAGTATACATCTGTGTGCTACTAAATATTGGTAGTTACTTGATAGTTTTAAGTTTTCACTTCTGTCGACAGTTATTGGGGCTGTCTACTTTTGTCGTTACATTACTGACCGCCCTCTTTCCCCCCAGTTCGATGTCCGGCGGTCTATCGTCGTCGTGTCTGCAGCAGCGAGACGGCGGCTACCCGTACATGTTCGGCGACGTGCTCGCGAGCGGGGGCTACTCGCGCGCGCCCGCCGCACACCAGCAGCACGGCTACTCGCAACCGCAGGCGGCCGCCAGCACCGGTGAGACACGTACACTTGTAGCTATACCGTCGCGTTAGGTGCGGCATGTGAGAGTCTTGCGGCACTGGCACAAGCCGCAACCTGCTTACAAACAATCACAGAATGTCGCTAGCACACACAGTGCGAAAAACATTATGTATGCAGCACGTCTAATTTGAATACCGATTAGATGTTGGTAGGATAGAGAGTGCGCCGTTATATCCGAATTCCCAGTGGTCGTGATTTCAAATCTCGCCCAGATCGTAGGTACATATTGTATCTATATCTATAATAAGTAAATTCTTACTTTTAAAATTATAAAAACGTATATTAAAAATATTCATTTCCGTCGTCTAGCACCTGTATAACACAAGTAGTAGTGTTATATTCCAAAAGAATTTCAAATAAACATCCTATTGATCACTAGGCATGTACACAATAGAACTAGAACAAACAATAAATAGCACTGAAAGTCGGGAGCAAAAAAAACATTACAAAATCGGCGAAATCAGGCTTTGGAAAATATTTACCAACTTGGTAATAAAATGTAAAAAACGCTGAGTCAAGAGCAAGGGGCGTCTGGCTCACAAGACCGCGACATGACGGGGAAACAAAAAATAAAAGGGAAAAGTGGAAAAAATGGGAGCGCAGCCTCGATTGGATTTGCCGTTGTCTGTTCCTTACAAATGGTTTTTAAATTGATTTTGAATATCCAATTCTTTTGTTAGCAAACACGATCGGACGCTTCGGCTGAAATTACGTTCTGATACAGCGACGTGAGCTGGAGATTGTTAGAGGTAGTGCCACGCTGTATGCGGCCCGAATTGGGCCGGCACCGGCGTCAAGTGACTATGCTATCGCGTTTCGTGTGTAAGTAGCCGGTGGCCCATGGAGGCAGGAGAGGGAAGGGGCATCTGTATAACCACAGGGTTGATAAGAGCGAGAGGCATTAAATGAAACCACATAATATGTATATACATATAAAGTATATTATACTATAAGTGCCTAGGTACAGTTAATCCGAAATCCGTTATAAAATAGCGAAAAATTGTTATCACTCTTTGTACCCAACGGCTACAACGAGCACGGGGTGAATAACCCCGGCCGGCCATAGTCTACGATCAGCTGCGATACAGCGTGTACATAGTATAAAATATAAGTAGTACAAAAATTTAAAAACTTCCTGTGACTAAGATATTGATCCGATTGATCTGTTTATAGTTGTGTAGCCTGGAAATAATACACTAAATATGTGGTTTCATTTAACGCCTCTCGCTTTTTTCAACCTTGTATATGCGGTGTCTATGCTCGTTTGCCCCGTTGTACGATAAAAAAAGTTCCGACTACGTTGTTAATTCATAACAAACAAACAAATAACGAAAAAGGTAGCGTTGCCATTGTTTTAAAAAACCCTAACTTTTCCATTTGATATTATATATCATGTGGCGGACATTTTTAGCCGTAGGTGGCGGAAAGCGGCATGAATTATTGTTGTTTGGGGCGTTCGCATTGTTCCCGCTGCAGAAATTTCAGCTGTAGTCGCGAACAAAAGAGTTTTTCACAATTCAAAATGCACGCTCTCGTTTCATTTACTCTTTTACGGTCTTTCGACGGGTGCATTTCCAGCTTCGTGTATTAAATAACGTGGATTTGCGCCACTTCTCGCTTTTTGGCGTCTGTCTTTTAAGATTATGGCATTAAACTCTACATTGTTGCTTTTAAATTTTTGGGAGTGGTCAACAAACAATGTTTTACGCATTAGTACTTAGTACTTGTATTTAAATTTATAAAACAAGTGGTACCCAGATTTGAATTTTTCATCGTAAAGGTTGTTTTTTATTTAGAATTGTAAAGTCGTAAATTCAAATATTGTTCAAATTGGGTTACATGGATTTTGTCTAATAAGACAAAGGCTGATCTCAACCAACAAAATTTTATTTTTGAATGATGTTCCATTCTATAGAGAACAAATAATGTCCTTTATAAAGTATAATATTTACAATGATAATTTTATGTACAAAAAGAATAAGCTCAAACATTTGCCCCTACCATAGTTTTCATAAGCGATAGCTATTACGACAGTATATTTCAATTACTTATCTGTACAATTTCTTCTAACACTTTAATCAGTTTGAATACCAATTTCTAGTACAAAAGGAAAATGTATAACTACTATAGGCTTATAATAAATATAAGAGCTTTTTAAATAATTTATAATTACAACAGTATTACAATTACATAAATTAACATAGAGCTTATAAATGACAAGTACAACAGTTTACTCAAATTACTTATATTTGGAATTTCTTCTAATATTTCAATCAGTTCTAATATCACTTTTTTGTTTAACAAGAAGATGTCTAACATTTGCCTCTACTATAGAGCTTTTATATGTAATAACTACAGCAGTAGGTATATTCCAATTAGGTACTTATCATTACAATTTCTTCCAATACTCTAATCAGTTATAATACAATTTTTTATTACACATAGTGTAACATTTGCCGCTGTAAAGTGTGAAGCTAGAACATACCGTAGCTGTCGAGAGTCGATAATATCGTGTAATGTAAGCGGCGCGCTCGCGATGGCACGGAAAATGCTATCGCCGACCGGCAGGCGGCGCGGCGGGCGCAGGCGACTACCCGCCTAATATGTAGCGTCAGTGTTGCCATTATTTCAAAATGACGTACTTTATAGTCCGTGAATGAAAGCGCGCCAAACTTTGGAACAACGATCCTGGCTCAAAAACCTTAAACACGTTAAACTATTGCGGTGTAGGATATTTGATGTTTTAGTTTTATATTCATTGCGAAAATATATTTCGATTTAGTCAAGCCAAGTTTTGTATTCATTGGAAAAATATATTTCGATTTAATTTGATAAAATTTTAATTTAGAACTAGCTACGCTAACCGGTTCCACCCGCGTAAGTTTCGATCCTGTGGAAATATCGAGATGAAAATAGATGTTGAATGATTCTCAGACCTACCCGATATGCACACAAAACTTCATGAGAATCGGTCGATTATCAGAGAAGATATTCTACAATTTTCATAACTCAATACTACCAACATTTTCATAATTTGCACATGTCTAATCAACGTAACCACAAGTGTGCCAACATCACAATTATATCAAGTGGCATACGGATTCCATGATACATAGCCGCATAATCTAATGCAAAACCTATTAACGTCATGTAGCAGCCCAGGCATATGGCTAATAGGATTCCGATTGCATTCCGTTTGTTGCACAAGCGAGAGGCCCCAATATGCCCGCCGTAAAGCCACCTCCGGAATATCTTCAATGGATATTAATTAATGGACAATTATCCGCATTGGCCACTGGACGGTGAAGATATTTGTCGATCGGGGTTTAGATTGTTTCATTATACATTTACGATGAATTTGATGATTGGAAACTAAGAATGTGTACTTATGTCACAAAATTCTGTGAAGATATTTATTCAAAAAAAATATATCTATTTATTGATGCTTATGATAGGTATACTCGGCATCCGTAATGTCAGTATTTGTCTAGGTTAGTCACTTAGCATAACTGATGGATAACTTGAACCTGCCTGGACCTGAAAGAATTCTCATTAGAGGTCGCGTTAGCAAAGATGGAAGCAGGCGGTGTGTAGGGAATATTTTTGCAGGTGCAGTAGACCACCAGTCCTTCATGTGTTGATTGACCGAGACTTAGGTAACCAATAATGGTGAGCGACAAAGGATAAAGAATAATAATTTTATCATTTCATTTTATTTATTTAAAGTTATTTAAACGGCAATTTTACATGCAATTTTTGTACAAACTTTTTTCTTTTTTTAAATTATTATTTTACTTATGGATTAATGATGTAGGTATATACAGTTAGTACAAGACAAAATACCATCGTCTTATACAATTTCTTTTTAAGTACTTAAGATAAACTTGTGTCTAAAATCTATATAACATTTAACCAGGTTGATGATAGTTGCCCATTTTGATTTTTTGTTTCTTCCCCTAACCCAAAAAAAAATAAACCTCCTTATCCTAGCCCCATGTTAAATACCTTTAAGAAATGTGTCTCAGGTACCAGACAACGGAAATATATTGAAGCTTTTTATTATACTTAGATATTTTTTTTTTAAATTAGGACACCGAATAGGCGATTCTCATCGATTTCCTTATTTTAAAACGCTTGCTTATAAAAACTGTTTTTCCATTGGTATCTAAGTCTTAATCCTATTTAATTAGTAACTATTTCTTATAAGATTTCATAAATCAATCTGTTCTAAGTTATTTATCTGTCCACAGGTGTGATATCGGCGGGCGTGAGCGTGCCAGTCCAAATCCCATCCCAAGGCCCGGACCTCGCGTCGAACTACTGGGGGCGGCTTCAGTGATCTCAGCTATTCGGGTTCCCGCACCGTCTGCTCGCGATGCCCGAGAACCCGACCAACATACCGGACGCGCCACCTAGCGACGCGGCGCACAACTACGCCGACGGCCACCTCTCCATGAACGCTCTGAACATGACCGCCGGCCACGACACAGTGCTGGCGGGGGACATGCAGGAGAACAACTCAGTTTCGTAAACTTCGAGTGTATATTTTTGAAAGTTTCAATGGTGCAACGTACTAGTTTAAAGTGTAATGGCTAAAGCAACTGACGATGTTCAAAAATTAATTGTAAGTCCGATCATACGCCGTGAAGTAAATCATGAACATATATTATGTTAATGAAATGTACATTAATTCATACTTCATTGTGTATGACCAATAGTGAGCTAGTGAACGATAGTTTGTAAATAAAGCGCCATCTATTGTGAAGTAGGTGAACCTGCGTGGCGAGCGTTCCGCGCTTCTCCGCGAAGAATTAAATGTAAATTGTTTGTGCCAACGTTTGTAATAATTGAGTGTTAAGCGCCCTCACAAGCACAACCCTTTTATTTCTTTGATGTATGCAATGGGGGTGCGAAATATTAATGCTATAGAGAAAAACGTGGCAATAAGCTTCGTTACAGCAATTTGTTTTCCACCCCCGTCTCAAACAAGTTGTCATACGAACTAAACATGTTTATATTATTGTGTAATATTACATTAATAGATGTTGTAATGTGTTGGTCATGATCTACAATAGAACTCGAAACGAATTATTTATGTTATTTATTGATGGAATGTAAAGTATTGCTGTGATTTTAATGTAAATACTTTTATAGCTAGATTCATTTCAATACAGTAAGAGTAATGTTGTTTTTAATACAAAAAAAATCCTTTACGTCGGCGATTTTTTTATTTTCCAGTGCAGCACAATGTAATGAATTATACAAAAACAATGTTAAATTATTTATATTTATTTGAGTCATTTTATAAAACGCAATACGAAAGTGACAGTGTAATTGTATAGTACTTAAGTGTAAAATAAATTATTACTTAATTCTAAGTGCATATAGATTGAAAAAGATTAAAGTGAAAATTTATTAATAAATAATGCATTAACCATATCTTGTTTGATTCAACCCAACAATATAAGTTTCATCGCCAGCGCATAGATGGCGTTGTTCATAATTAAATGTTTATTAAATATTATTGCTCACATAATGGTGTTTTCCGCAAGGAAATTATGCCGTCAACTTTATTTGGGTGTATTAATTCTGTGTGTGGCCGCTCTATAATCCGAGCGGGGTCCGTAGTGAGGGGAGGACAGATGACGTACCCACCGATTGTTCGCAGCGCGGAGGGTCGAACAAAGGGATGGGATTAAACGTGTTGCATTGTAGGCATTATACTGATCTAAAGTTTATCGCAGGCGTCGGCTGCAGGCCGTCTCGCGCCGCACTCTCCCACAGGCCTCCGCACGCTCGTCCCGTCCCATTTATATGTTAATAATGAAGTGACGCCAAAATGAAGCGGAGCGCTCGAGATTAGCTACGTGTGTACTACACACATATGGCATGGGGCAGAGGTGTATTACAACAGCGCCTTCATGAGAATAAACAAAGGTATTGGACAAGTTGGCAGCAGAGTGATGATAGTTAGGTACATTTATATACATTTCATCTTAATTAATATTGTAGATTTATGACACAAAAGTACTAAAGAAAGTGAGATATAGTGCCGGGTTGTATTGGGCTCTGGGCATAATTTTGTGAGTTTTAGCAGCCAATTGGACGTGAGAATGGAAGAAGAGCAATACACAATGTTACTTATAAAAGAACTGCAAACTATTCTGAAAAAAATCTATTTTCTATGCATATCTCTTATTCATATATTATTTTACTGAGATTAACAATTTCATCGGTTTAAGACTTCAAGGCGCCGATTAAAATTTAAATTCGAAATTCATTGCCACGACAAAAATTGTAATATCTAAAATGTTTAACTGTTCTATTGTCCCAGTGTTTAAGTAACAGTTTCACTTCACTGACAACATCGATCGGCTCAGCCCTTCAGAAGTAAACAATCGTGCCGATTATTAACAGTTATAATTGGTTTAGATCTCGTCGGTCCCCTCTCCCCTCCCCACACGCTGCGAGTTGAATGGGTGAATTTAACTGATGAGTAGCTTCCAATTCTGTGGCTTATCATTAAAAAACCTAGTGAACATGCACACAGGACAATTGATTTTATTAAAAGAGGAATCTTTGTTCAAACATATTGACTATTGTAGTAATAAATAGGTACATAAGGGTCCAGCTATTTTTTTTCAGGGTCGATCGACTATTTTACTTATTTTAGAAGTTTCACATATTTTGTACTTAGCATTCCACCTTCTTTCGTAGGATTTTTGTTGTTTGTTAACACAGATCTACCCTCAATTGTAAAAAATTGGGCTGATATAACTCATTAACGCATACTATTTAAATTAACAATGACCTAAAATTAAATTTTCGGCAGAAGACTGTTTTGTACAAATAAAATGAATATAATTCAATATATAGTTTATTGTGATATAAAACGTGCGTACATACAGACAATAACATACAAACTGGTGTATCAAAATCACAAAAGCAGTCTTACTTGTTTATATTGCTTATCACTATAATATTCTACATCCTAGAAATAAACATTTAAAAAAAAATAATAGCGTAGGTATGCGTGTTTGCTCGCATACCCACTTAGGCACTTTACGAATAATTCAGAGGTCCTATGTTAGTAAATTTAAATTTATAAGTTTAAACTGGCGTACATCCTAGTATCTTTGGAATTATATACTTTTAAAAAGTTCTATAAAAAATTCAATTGTAATATAACAATAATATTTGAAGTAATAAATTAAATATAGCTAACATAACACATCAGCTCTGAAGTTGGCTACAAACTTATGGCGTTGGAGGATCAATTAATCACTGAAAAGAGACAACTTCAGGGCGAATGGAAATTTAAGGTAATAACATTATGAATATCAAATATTAGTGTGAAACAAGAAACATAATCTATTTAATAGGTATAGGTAACTTATTTATATTAAACCAACTAAGAACAAACATGTGCAAAAAACCCACGGATAGTTCAATAAACTATTTAAACAAACTGTTATTTTCCCATAACAATGGAACCATTATTATAACATAACCGATGAATATCTAATTACGTTTAACAAAACATTATTTATAAATTATAAGGGAGACTTTAGAACGAGTTTGGCAACTCAGAGACATTGTGCATTTGGCAATTGGAGAAATATTTTGACACAAGTTCCATTAGAAATATATCAAAAATCTACCTCCAGTACATTTATAATATAAGTTTAGATTTTTAGAGATCGGCAGTCGTCAAAGATACTGCAGTTATTGTAGTAACAGTGAAAATAAATGTCAACACAATTAATATCAACGAAATGTAAATAAATATCATTATGTTGTGCAGAAAACTTTTGAAAATAACCACAGCTTTGAAATAATTAGAAAGTTAAAAAAAACTAACAAAAACGTTTAAAATAAAGTTAAAGTATAGTTAAATCATCTGTTCAACAAATATAAACTTTTAAAACAACTCAAAATAAAAAAAAAATGAAACAGTGATATTAACGTAAGTTCGTATCGCATTGAAATACATTTGACAGAATCAAATGAAACGTCCAAAGCAAATTTCTGCTCTTTTTCTTTGTTAATATCTAACACAATTTATAGTTTACAATATAACGTAACACCTATTTAATAATCCCATTTTTGACTCCACACGCAAACTTCGGTACAGCTAGCGTTAAAGTTGATTAATTTTCTATAGAGCGTCTCCGATAGGAAAACAAAAACCTTTTTGGCTTGACTTGACATTTCATCTTGATCTACGATTATAATGTTGGTAGTGTTTCAGTGGTAAGCAAGGTAGCCCTTCGGTCCTGATAGTTTTTTTTTTATATAGCATTGGAGGCAAAATAGCAATTGGGTCACCAGATGTAAAGTGATCACCTAAGCCCACAGACATCCGTAACACCAGATTTCTAACAGATGCGTTGCCGACCTTTTATAAATTTATTTTTATAAATTTTATATTTTTATTCAAAAAAAATAATTATTTTATTATATTTAATGGCTAAATTAGGTAATATCTCATATCGGGAGGCGTCGAGTCTAAGGAGGAGTACTTATGGCAAAATACTAAAGCTAGATTGGGCTTTTTTTTTCTTAGAGCATAAGTTCAGGTCCGTAAAAATTTTAGAAAAAGTAATCTGTTCAACTTTCCAAGCCGACTGTACTACAGTAAACCTCAGTTTTCGATTGTAACTAGCCTACACTCTACAATATAATAGGTTATTTGGAATTATAAAAGTTATTAAATTTTAAAAACACAATTATATTATAACAATAATAAGTAATAACTAAATATAGCGAGCGTTTTCGGACGGTTGGAATTCTTTTCCTAATTGTAACCAATTAAAGCCAAATTTGGTAACTACTAAAATGTAATCTTTGACAATTTTTCTTCGAAATATTTCTTCTTTGGAAATATCCCCATTGTATTACATATCACTTAGGACAATAGCGGTCGCGTCTCGGCAAGCTGAGACGTCGACGGTTTCGGGTACATGTCGTAGCGCCTGGAAGAAAACAAATTCATTAGGAAACTCACAAATGTACATATCATCATCATCATCATTATCATCATCACCACCATCACCACCATCATCCTCCTCCTCCTCATCATCATCATCATCATCATCATCATCATCACCATCATCACCATCACCACCATCATCCTCCTCCTCCTCATCATGATCATCA
>LUGF01045798.1:208063-218320 GCA_001625245.1 Calycopis cecrops
GCACAGCTGTCACTTCACGCCGGTCTCGTGTAAGCGAGAGGTACCTCCCCGGTCGTGCCGGCCCAATTCGGCTGCATGCAAGCATGCAGCGTGGCACTACCTCTTACAAACCTACCGCGTTTCGTGCGGTGTGTAAGTAGCCGGTGGCCCATGGAGGTGGGAGGAGAAAGGAGGGCAGCGCATCTGTATAGCCTCTATGCGGATGTTTATGGGTGTCGGTAGTCATGAAAATGGCTCCGGCTGCCCGTTTGCCCTCCTATATCATAAAAAAAAAATAACGTATTAGCATCACTGGAAAGCAGCGCCGGATTGAGCTGGCGGGCCCCGAGTCTTGAAGACAGACCTTGGAGTGCGAAGGGAACCCTTTTATGGGTTCGAAAATGATTTTAAGGCCCTTAAGCCGTACGGAGCCCGAGGCCGCAGCACTCTAAGCCCCCACCGGCGTTGATGGATAGATGCCTCTTTCTCACCTACCGACGTGAAGTGACAGCCCTGGTATCTCATTTCGTGCATAGCTACCCCGTCAGCATGACATGCATGACATTTGAATCCCGATTATCCCGGTGATAAGACAATCCGATCAAAGAATTAGTTTAGTTTATAAAATTTGTGTCTATTATAGATAATAATACAATATGTAGATACAGTATGTACGGCCGTTATTAAATAAAAAGGCTTAATTGTGATTTCGTATCCAAAACCACACGTGCAATATACGAACTACCACTTGGTGCTTGGTACCGATTGGCACGGAATTCGTATATGCAATACTAATAAGTAATAAATAACGTTCAAACATCCAACTCACCCGCTCTACTCAAGTCCGCGATGATCGATATCAGCACAAACGTCAGCACCACGCCGCTAGCGAGGCCCACCAGGAACATCTCCGTCTTGAAGAACCGGTGGCCCAGGAAACACACGAACAGCCCCACGAATATCAGGGACGTGCAGACGATGTTCGAGAACACATCGTCTGAAAGTAAGGCTAGTTGTATATCCGAGACAAATTAAAGGTCTGTACTGACCCACTTTAAGAATAAAAACTTTTTAAAAATTTACTGCAAAAGAAAAAAAATTGTAATATAGGGAGGCAAACGAGCAGTTAGCTTTTACATGAATAATAACCGCATGGAGGTTAGAAAGTTGAGTTGCCACCCTTAAGCTCTCCATGGGCCACAGGAAACACACACATCATGCGACAGCCTAGCTTTCACTCTTAACAAGTATCAGTCGCGCCTGCCTAATTCAGCTGCAATACATCATGGCATTACCACGTATTAAGGATAAAAGTAATATTTGGAAATAGCACAAAAAAATATATTAACCTTACTCAACTCAAAAAAAATTACACTTACAGGAATTTACACAGAACCCCTATATATAGCTAGTCTAATAAAAAATAAACACATTACCTAAGTTAGTGCAGCTGCTAAAATCTAGTAGAGAGCATGCGTAAGATGAGGTAGGAACATAGATTGAGTAAGCGCCAAGGTTCTCCGAGCTATATGCCACTGCAACATAGATGGAGCCAGTGCCAGGGTAGGCGCTCAGCATGCGACGCATATGCAGGCCGTTTGCGTGTACCTGCACAAAAAATTAACATCAATTAAAATTACTTACAAATTAATCGATTCGTTTCAAACTTAACTCTAGAAATAATCAAAAATGCGAGGCTGTTTCAACTTATCAGAAAGAAGTTTTAAAGCTTTCAAAGTATAAACGCGTGGACCTTGACAATTTACCTACTCACCACTTCCAAAGGCCCTTAATCATATGAAATTTAAATTGACAGTCATATAAAAAATTTAGCAAAACATGTTAAAATAAATAATACCAAAAAAAAACAAATCTTCTATGAAATATTTAATTTGTTTTGCAATAATCACTTAAAATTAAACAAGAGAAAAAGGTGATGATACTGATGATTACTTACAAACTGCCCATGATCAGCGATTCCATCTAAAGTCATCATCTTCCTGATTCCATCGAAATACTCATCAGCACTAAAGCCACGTTCCGATAGGTACAGTCTATAAAACACCACCAGTGGTTTATCAAGGTGGTTACAGTTGTCGTCTGTGGTATCTCTGGGTAATGCTGCATCCACCAGCACATAGTCTTTATTAAATGATGATCGCATGTATGGGGATATTGGTACCGGAAATTCCATGTTACACCCCCCTGGTACAGGATCTACAAACATTTATATTATTTAATGAAGGTTTATACATATGTAGCTTAAGATGTAGGTTGACAAATAGATGATGATGTCAAATATGTTTTCAATTGGAATGACTCGGAATTTGAACAAATAATATTATTATTTTATGTGCAAAACATGTTGTGCAACTCTATGAGCATTGGTGGAGCTATCCTCAAGTGTAAGTGTATGTATCGGTGTACACCCCCATTCTATTAAAAAGCTTAAAGCTAACACCTACTAACATTTTAAATATGAAAGATTATACATATGTTTGTTACTCAATTGTGTAAAATGATGTGGTTGACATGAATGGAATGTTGCGATTGATTGTCCGGGTGGAATACAGCCAGTATTGTATTTGCATGTATATTCTTTTAAATTTCTAACACCAAGAACCAAAAGTATAGTGCAAGTTGTAAAAGAATGCTTTACACCATGTTGGTTATTTGAATGACAATATTATTTGGATAGTATTGATTAGGATGCTTTAACCCGGCGAGAATGTGGTGGCAAAAGATTACATAAAGTATGTGGCGGGGTATGACATACCCCAAAGAGAAAGAGTATTATAAACAGGTTTCTTTTTGAAATAACGTTAAATAACGAGTTAATAATATTAGTCATTATTACATTGTAATAAAACAAAATCGATACTATAATCCTGTATATTTTTATTTTTTTATTCACAAAATCTAAGGCACTTGTTTTTCGTAACAAAAATAATCATCTTCTATTTAACTCCACAAAATGTCTAAAAACTTATAAAACCTGAATACTTTGATAAAATAAGACTATAAAAACATAAAATACAAAATCAGTTAACTGTTTAAATCAAAATTAGTACAATTTTTGAAAAAAAAATTTGCATGTGCTAGGCTTTTCCACCGCCTAGGCCTGTAACGATGGTCATCGAAATGCTCAATATGTCGATCACGCCACGTTTCACTCGCTCTACCCCTTTCCTCCAGCTACAAAGTAGTATAGCAAATTAAGTTATGTCGATGTAAACACTAGTAGGGGTGTGTCACACCCCACCACATTCTCGCCGGGTTAATAAAAGCAATTAATCTAAAATAAATCTAAGATATAATAAGATATTTAAGAAAGGTACACACCCGTAATTTGATATCCATGTACAGATATATACAGCCTTAGAATTATATTATTTGGATTATAAACAAAAAATGTATCTGCCGTGGGCATCAGCTTGCTGTACAAACCTACATTGGTACCAGTGACATAGGAGCCCCTGATCATTGTATTGTTGTACAATGTAACATTGTAGATGTAGCTGTGCACTTGAAATATTATAAAAGAAATGTTTTTATTGACACCAGCAAAATTTACTTCTAATGTAGAACTGGCATCTAGATTATAAAAGCCACCGCATAATTCTTTATTTCCATGCGTTGTAGTTTTATTTAGAGGCAATGTTAAACTTATATCTGAAACAATTTATATGCTTTTTGTACACTATTTTAATAACAAAAAAACTAACTTTTAGAGTTATAAAATGATACAATTATCATAGGGATGATAAAATTTATATTTATACAGTAATCATGGCACACAGGTAGAATTTCATTGAGCAGGTTTACTACTCTTCATTGACTATATCTTTTTTATATAAATTAGTAATGCAATACTCACTTATAGTAAATACAGTTTTCACTAAGATAATAAAATATAAAAACACACACTTTAACATATTCATTTTATGTGGCACTTAGCTTTCCTGTAATTAAATAGCTAAAATCTAAAATTAGTCATGCCGTACTCTAGTGAAACCTGTAAGTTATTAAATAAAAAGAAATACTAATAATAATGTGGCCTCAACTGGCTCTACACTAAATTATTAATTGACAGATAATCAGCTGTTCATATCGACAGTATCAACACTACGCATTTCAAAGTCTACTAAGATTATTGTCCAAAAACGTTCTTTATATTCATCTCTCTTATATAAAGTACAGTGAACCATAATTGTCATAGAGTTTAAATACATAAAACAGATAAGACGTATTTATTTGATAATGTTAGTTGTTACAATTATTGCAATGACATTTAAATTAAGACAAAAATGCGATTTGGCATATTTTGCCAAAGCGAATGACGGGTTTGAAGTTTCAAAATTTAATATTTGAATGAATGGTATTGTCAAGAAGAGCACTGAACGATACCAAACATATGTGAGCAAGCGAGATAGCACGAACTTTTAACTTGAGAGTTGGAAGTATTTATACTGCTTTTGAAATTAGTTTTATGTTTATAACACCGATTGAAATGACGAATCACATGTTATCAACCTTAATGCAATAAATTCAACCAGAGAAAAAATAAAAATACAACGATTTTGTGTTTTGAATTTCACTACAGCTCTGTAACGAATGGAAACGTCTGCATTTACAGTTCAACCTAGATATCGATTCATTCGGCGGCCGCTAGAGCGCACTCACGTCTAATCTAAATATGGCGGAGCGATCAATGAAGTTGTAGTGTGTAGTGTAGTGAAGTCTAGTGTAATAAATTGAAATGGTTGAAATTGTTATGATTGTGAGTGATATTTAACATTAAACGGGCCATGGGAAGAGGACAAAATTTATTGGATGCGGCGCGCGAAGGCGACGAGCAAACTGTTGAAAAAATATTAGGACAAATAAATAAAAGGAGTGGTCCCTTTCAAAGGTGGGTAATGTTTTTGCAGATTTACTACTATATTATTTAAAACCATTAATGAATTACATCTTAATGTGATGTAAGTACTACATAGAACATATAACAAAATATTAACAATTTTATTTACACGGTTATCAACTGTTTTTTTCTGCAAAACATATTTAGAAAACGAATATCTTATAACAATTTCCTCTGTTCTTCTGTATATCACGTGGAATAAAATAATATGATAGTTATTGAGATAAATAAGCCAGGATGAAACAACCATTAGTATCAATCAAAGAATCTGAGACAAGGTCTTATAAACGAGAAGACTAAACGACGTTCTTCAAATGTACCGATAAAATTAAATTTATCAGAAAGTAACAATAAACCTGCTATTCAGTTTCTATGACGCATAGACATATTAAATAGGTACATGTTTATCAAATAAATAATATGTATCTATGCATAAATACTTTTACGTATGTAGTTATATTCAGATATATCCTTCTGCGATTTTCCCATGTTTGTATAAATTTAACACAATTACAAAGGTTTACCATTAGCAGTCAATAAATGTTACAATAAATACCTAAAATATATTTGAAATATTTTTCTGTGACCTAGTTTTATTTTCTGAGATCGACGACGTTGATGTATTTTAATATAAGTTTTATCACGAAGTAATAAGGTCGGGTTTGCTATGCATACGATGCGTGCAGTACCCCAACAGAAAACAATAGATATTAATCAATTATGTATAAAAACAAAGCTATTGTTAATAATTCTGCTTCGCCTCTCACGGAGATAAGAAAAAAAACAGGAGATAATGGTTACTTAGGAACGGGACAAAGATTATCTGGCGGTTGGCTTCTGGAAGGCTTGTTTTGTGAGATTTTGCTTGATTTGCCGGTGGGGCTTTTTGCCATTGGATCACCGAAACTGAGGTTTTTTAATAATACAGGGTGCAAACAAGCGGTCGGATTACCGAAAGGCAAGGGAATTTCGACGGCCACAGACAGTCTTCATTGTCAATTGAATATTTTTTCCTCCATGTATGGTACACATAATGTGAGTTACAGTACGGTTATCGATCACAAAGTTAGTGTTCTTTTGACAGTGTCCACCTTAGTCACGAAATATCCATGTCCAGTTGAGACGAAGTACCAGATAGACTCATGAAGAGATATTGTTCTCTTACATCAATAATCACATGTATACATACTAGCTGCGTTTAAACCTAGATACCAGGTATATCCGTATTCCGTAGTAGCTATAAGTTGATGCATATGTGATATGTATAATTTATCTGAAACTCTAGTTGAAGGCCTTATTATAGTAAAGCTAAAAGTAGCTATTGTAACTGTTTTATGTAGGTACCTACTTTGTTATATACCTACTCTGTGGACTTCGGAGTTTCTGGGTCCGGGACGAATGACCATTAAAACCTCTCGAGTCACATTGATTGTATTTAGTAAGGAGCCTCGGGTCTACAGTGCTGTTGGCACATCACTGCTAGATCTTGCAACAGGACACTTGTTTCTTCTACCTGGTAGGAACGACGATTATTATTTCAGACGTCTTATCTTCTGAATCTAATGATGGTGTCATTAGAAGCAGAAGATCATTACAGTTGAATATTCTTGTGGGCTCTCTTCTCTGACTATATAGAAAATTGGCTTGTAAAGTATTGCTTAAGATTTTTGTCAAGATTTAGTCATCATAAATTATAATAGCTTGAATAATTAAATACATAAAACAATAGAAGAATCATTGATATATCACGCAATTACTCGCGTGACAGAAAGTAACCTCTCATTTATTAACACTTCAGTTGTCAACCGGGCACCGCTGACCACGCTGTCGCATTTTGTAGGTATATCTTTTCTGTCACGAGAATCAAGCAACAACCTCTGGTGTTGCGGATGTCTGTGGGTGCTATTGATCACTTTACATCAGGTGATCCCACTGCTCATTTGCCTCCTATGCTATAAAAAAAGCATAAAACTGCAAGAGTAACTGCAATGTGCAAACGGAAACTTAATTCAAGATGTTAATTATAAGTTAGAAAAAGGTTATTGTAAGTTACAAGATATTTGCTAATTGTCTGAAGATATTGGCTTATTTTCTTTACTTAGACATCGGCATCGTCATCGTCCAAATTATCTGGAGACGTTTATCTGCAAGGTTGATTCGCTGTAATCTAAAACAATACAAAACACCATTGTATTTCGATCGACCACAAGTAACAAAGGCGGGCAATCAATTAAACGCGTGAAGCAGTTAAACGGCCAGTAAGCTAATCGTTATCTATTTAAGGAAGTTATACCTTAAGCCATCAAAGTGAAGTGGTTGGCTCTCGGCCAAGCCGATGCTAAGGTGCGTTGAACTTGCGATGCATGCGCGCCTGTACTTGACCTAAGTTTTAATTTCGTGTGCACGATTAAATAAATTTATCTTTATTAAGTTATTTATGGACAGGAAGTTCCGGTGGCAAAGTCGTAAATGTACGAGTACTATTTCTGCTTATTGTACATAAATGATAAGGACCTGGTAGACCGAGCTTCGCTCGGATAAAAAATAAAAAGACGGAATTCCGCCATCTATTGAGGAGTAAAAAAACCATAATTATATATAATATAATATAGATGGCGCTGATATTATATATTATTATATCTTGAGAACCGAGCTTTTCTCGAACCTGGGACCTAGATAAATCGATTCCTTGAGCCGATAAACCCCTAATCTGTAACTTTCATGAAAATCGTTGGAGCCGTTTCCGAGATCCTGATTACACATATATATATATAAATATACAAGAATTGCTCGTTTAAAGATATTAGATTTATGTGTCATAGGTAATTATTATAAAATCTATTTTATTGTATTCTCGACGTCCAGAGTTGGAGTTAGAAGTGATTATAATCGAGCGCTTTATCTGTACTTCTATATCTATACTAAGGGAGCGTTCAAGTTTACGTAACGCAATCTCTGAAGATTTTTGACGCCCCGTATCCCAACTTTGAATATATGTTTTTTATTAAAAAAAAACAATTGTTCGGAACCCCCCTCCCCCCTGTAACGCATCGTAACGTTTTACGAGAGCCCCCCTCCCCCTAATTGCGTTACGTAATACTTGAACGCTCACTAATATACATACATGTAAAGAGGAAAGATTTTTTTCTGTAGAAATCGAATAGGCTCCCAAACTATTGGATCATTTTTACCCTCCTTTAACTAATAGAAAGCTTCATAATCATTGAGTAACATAGGCTATGTTTAATTAAGATGGAACGATTTTTATTTTTGGTGCCCAACAATGTGGACTCGCGTCGGCTAGTATTTTAATAATACTTATTTTTTTTTTGCGATAGGTGGTAACCCTGGCGCAGGTTAAAAAAAGAGCTGCTGGTCAAATTAGATTTGTCTTAATTTGATCTGGAAAAAATTGACCTAGGTAATAGCTTCCAAAGAAACAATATTTCCACCACCTTTTCGTTACTTATTTACTGTAGTAAATACTTATTTACTGTAGTAAATAAGTGCACTTTTAGACTATGGAAATAAATTAATAAACATGCAGTAGAGTACATTGAAACCCAGACCAACACTGGGTGAACTCTTCTCCATCTATCCTTGCTATAAATTTGTCCATAAAAACAAACACAGCACATGATTTAGTTGGCATTACCGTCGAATATTGCCAGCTCCTGGTCTAGTATTCTAACAGTATTCTCTCTCTCTCTCATAAAGACGAAACTTTTTTTTTTCATATAAGGAGGCAAACGAGCAGTCGGAGCCATTTTTATGACTACCGACGCCCATAGACATTCGGACAGAGGCTACACAGTTGCGTTGCCCTCCATCCTCCGCCTTACTACATGGGCCACCGGCTACTTATACACCGCACGCGACAGCTTGGCTATCACTTTGGTCGTGTCGTGTAAGTGAGAGGTATCTTCCGTGTTGCCGGCCCAATTCGGCTGCATGCATGCAGCGTGTCACTACCTCGTACTAGAACACATACTAAACTGTAGACACACATAATAAGACCATGAATTTTGCCCTTGGTAGAATTATAAATCCTTGACCACTCAAAACCTGTGCGGTTGATTTAGCCTTGGTATGTTTTAATGTATAAATAGTAACGTTGCTTATTTTCCGGGAAATCGTGAGAGGTGAGTAATGGTTACGTGAAGTTTCGACTGTTACGTTGCTAATTAGCGAATACTCTAAATACCTGGAACGTAAAGTATATAATAATTACCTTCGCATTGTTACCGGTCGCGTTATCTAAATGGCTACCTCACTACCTCTTGCTTATTAGTAAGAGCGCCAGGCTGCACTGCAGAACGGCTCCACGACCAAGGAGGACCCCTCGCTCCTATAGCGACGCTGTCGTGTTTTGTGCGGCTTGTGAGTAGCCGGTGGCCCAATGAAGGGGAGGGGAGTAAAGGGGCGCATCTAGGGCGAAAACTCAATCTACGAATCAAACGTTTAATTTACTTATTACAGTAGTCTTGCTGTTTGCGTGTTATACACAACCATATTGTCTGCTCTTGGTCATATTCTCACCCACACGATTCATGTGTTGACCTGACGTCAGTGCCAGACAGAAACCAGACGTCCCTCACATGTAAATATTTAAGATCGACGTCAGAGATTATACTGTGCAGGCGAAATAACATTGAAGTGCAGTTTAAAATGCATACGCCATTGCTTTCCCTTCCGCCAGGCGCAGTAGAGGGGCGTTCAAGTAATACGTAAGCAGGTTTATTACAATTATTTACCCCCCCATCCCCCTTGTCAGCAAAAGTAAGCAAAGCTCTTACCCCCTCCCCTCATGCTTACGTAAACATTTTTTCAATTTATGTATTGTTTTTTAATATAATTATAATTTAAAAATAAGAAAATATAGACAACATAGAGTAAGGAGCAAAAAAATTATAATAATCTTACGAATATAAATAGCTAATTTAAATTTTTGGTACACAAAATATTTAAATTTCTTGTATTCAGTTCATGAAACCTGATTCTAAGTTCTAGATGACATTGGATTGCTGCTCTTTGTTAAGAGTCAGCTCACTTTCATCCGATTTTGGAATGTCTACGTCCGTCGTTCTCATCAAGCACATACGTCTACTATCTATAGTATCCAAACGAAGCAAACTAACAGAGGAAATTAATCAGTTCTAAAGAGAATGTCTAAAAGTATGCATTATTTGTGGGAATCCCCGAAAAATGAATAAACTTATTTCTATTTCTATTTCTATTTCTATTTCTATTTCTAAAAACGCGTTTCGTTTTGAAGCAAAGACAATGTTAGGGTTGCCATATAACAAATAAATAACTACAGATGATGCAATCATCATCTAGACTCCCCCACCCCCCAT
>LUGF01045812.1:10249-35897 GCA_001625245.1 Calycopis cecrops
GCCCGGGTGGCCCTTAGGTGAAGTCGACACTTAGGGTACCGGTAATACCAATTTGACCCCTGTCTTCAGTCGCTATAACCGCTTTGGCGAAGAGGCCAAATTTCTCTTTCTTGGGGAATGTTTGGCTGCCTTTGAGAAGTCTCTACTAAGATGTGTATCTTATAATGTGCATTGGGATCAGTTTCTCACCCTGCTTCCTGGCCCCGGTTTATCAAAGGAGGACTTTACCAATGTCCAAATTGGACCCGCCACTCGTTCCAATCCACACCGCCCTCCACTGATTTAGAGAAACGACTAGAGGGCTCCAAGCCGAGTGCTCTTAGTGTGGACGAGTGCTCCAAGCCTGTCCTCTATGGATAGCACTGTCCGACATAGCCTAGCGGATCACAGAGACACGCGAGCCGCCCAACCACGACAAGGTGGCAGCATCTTCGGGGGGGACTAACTGTGTCCCTTGCTTGAGCCAGAGTTATTAGCAATTCGATTGCTCGGTAAAAACATCATAACAATTGTCCGATCAATTGTTAATTTTAAAGAGTATATCAGCAACAATAGTTCCTATTTTATAATTGATTATTTTATATATTATACAAGGTTGATACAAGCGAGAGGCATTAAATAACACCACATATTTAGTTTATTATTTTCAGGCTACACAACAAAAATCAGATCAATCGGAGCAATAAATTAGCCACAGGAATTTTTTAAAGTTTTTTCTTACTTCGTACACGCTGTATCGCAGCTGATCGCCGACTATGTCCAGCTGGGGTCATTCACCCCGTACGAGGTTGCCGTTCTCTGTACGAGACGTTACAAAGCATGTTTATGTTTATTCGCTGTTTAACTTGTTTGAAAAAAATATTTTCTTATACTTGTCGTAAACTTATTTTTAATAGTCTCGGATTAACTGTAGGCACTTATAGTAATTGTGGTTTAATTTAATGCCTCTCGCTTGTATCAACCCTGTATATTATCTGAAAGAAGATGGATGAATTTTTAATTCTATCCAGAATATTTAAACTTAAATTATTTTTAATGCAAAATTAGAAAAATATACATTAGCCGAGGTTTTAAATGTAAAACATTAGCAAGGTTTAAGTCATATTATTGTTTTATGTAGCTTTGCAACTTCTAGGTCTACCAATCAAATCTTAAAGATATTAAAATATCATCAAATCTACCTCAGTGAACACTATTTCACTCTTGAGAAAATCTTACAAAACAAACTCAGGGGCCTCATCAATTAATTATTTAAATTTGAAGAATACGGAATACATTTGAAACTGGCTCTACTAGTTTATTTAAAGAAACACTGTGGGAAAAACTAATTTAATAATATAAAGCAAAACCAAATTACATATGATAGATTGAGTACAATACAGATTGTAAGTGCCAACTAAATAATTATTTCTTGTAACCCGGTTATTAGCTACTTGATGACGCCCGCAATTTAGTTACCGTGAATCCGTTTTTTATCGCAGTCGGTTAAAAAGTACAGTCAGTAGTGTACAGTCTCTAGCTTTCCTCGCTAAATGAACTAACTAATAGTGAAAGAATTTTTAAAACAGACCAGTAATTTCGGAGATTAGCGCGTTCAAACAAACAAACTTTATATTTTTCTCTTATGTCAACAGAAAATATTCATCTTCTTGATCAGCTTTTTCCTAAGGCGTTATATCAATATCTCTTCTCGATTAAGACAGGCTGTTTGAGTTCAACGGCAAGTGTATCTGATATTAGTTTTTTTTATGTCATAAGAAAATGATCAAGTTGATTAACTTTTCCTAAAGCGCTATATTCATATCTCTCACAGATAAGACGGGCTTATTCGGTTCCACATCAGGACTTCAGACTTCGGAGGTCTTCAGAACTAATCACAATTCAGTCTTATAGTTAGAGTTGAGTGGGTATATACATATTTTAACTTAACCGCAGTGCTTATTCTGTTGACATTTGAGTAGTTCTCTGGAATAGGCTCTTCGCCCGGGGACGGAAAGCTGTAGTGTCCTGTTTCCAAAATAGTCTGGGGGCATTCTCTTGACATGTCCATACCATCTCAGCCTATTGTCCTGCAATATCGCGTACACCCAGGCTACCTCGCACGTACTCATTGCGGATTTTATCGAGCCTGGTCACGCCGCACACCCACCGTAACATCTTCATATCGGCAACAAAAGAGCATTGATATTGTAGTACCTACAACCCCCATATGCCGAACAATCACCGAAAAGGAGTGGCAGGGGTAGTCAGTACAGTCCAGTTATCCAGGCTTACGTTTAGGCCTCTAGCATATAATATTATGACGACATATTACTGGAGTAATCTATATGTATATTACTTATAAAATGGGAGTGGGGGGAGTTGGATCAACCTGAACTACTACTGAACACTGAACTACTGAACACTAACTCATGTGACGTCAAACTAAGTCAACGTCACTTCACGTCTGAGTAATGTAGAGATATTCAGTTGCAAGCTCAGTACACTGCAGCGTACCGCGCTGATGTATGTAAAGGAACGACACTAGCCAAACCAGCTGAGAGGATCCCCGATCGCGATCGGCACTCGTGTCACTATCGATGACGTCGTCGAATCGATTAATAAGAAAGAAATAGTAAACCTGTATGTAGGCTGCCACAGTCGGTATTTCCGAACCTATACGACCTGGGGTTCTTCAAGAAAAGAGCTTACTCTTAATTAAAAGGCCGGCAACGCGCCTGCAAAGCCTCGAGTTTTGCAGATGTCTATGGGCGGCGGTAGTCATCTATCAACTGCTCGTTTGCCCCTTATCCTATTAAAAAAAATGGCAGGCCTATTATAAATCTTTAGTAAGAGGTAGTGCCGCACTGCATGCTTGCACGAAGCCGTCTGGGGAGGTACCTCTCGCTTACACGAGACCGGCGTGAAGTGACTGTGATGCCGCGTTTCGTGCGGTGTGTAAGTAGCCGGTGGCTTACGAAGGTGGGAGGTGAAAGGAGGGCAGCGCATCTGTGTACTTTCTATATGGATGTCTATGGGCGTTGGTAGTCATGAAAGACTTCAGACTGCTCGTTTACCATAAAAATATAAACATATTTTACCTACGTAGAACAAATTAAACATATACAATCTGCCAGCACCACCAACCTTCGAGATGTGAGAATATCGCATAAAAGCATTCATGGTATCTGAAAAAAATCTTAAAAAAAATTTAAAATTATTCATTATGGGATCTGCTGGATCACAGACACAAGAACACAGACATACCACTCGCGCGTGGATGACGCTTATGCTCAAACTCAATCAAATTGCCAAACAAATCAAAGTGCCAAAATCAGTTTTGAACAAAATGAGAGAGAGAACTGATACTCAACGTAGCTTGTAAACTGTCTTCTCAACATAGAGAAAAAAAGAAAAGGAAGCGCCGTCCTTGACATCATTAGATCTTCAATTATTTATATTCCAACAAGCAGAGAGCCGATTAAACTATAATAGTTTTTGTTAAGTTCGTTTTACAAGTTTAAGTGTTTCCATAGTTAACTTTAGCTCCAGACCCTATATGTCAAATAATTGATTTGAATTCAAAACAAATTCAACAAGCCCACACACACACACAGGAGTTCTGATATTTTTGGCCTTGCCATTAGCAGTTTCTAGTTCTTCATGGCATGAGTCCCTGGTTATCATCGAAACGTACGCGCATTGTCAGAAGTCAAATCTGTTTACAGTGCTCTCTCCATCACATAACGCCTTTTCTACAGTAATGGCAATCACGTTACATTACACATATATTATATTATTAACTAGCTGCGCCCTGCGGTTTCACCCGCGTAAATTTAAATCCCGTGGAAAGTAGAAATTCATCCCACGGCATCCCAGAGGAACATTTTTTCGGGATAAAAACTATCCTATGTGTTAATGCAAGTTACTCTCTAAGTGTGTGCCAAATTTAATAAGAATCGGTTCAGTAGTTTTTGCGTGAAGGAGTAACAAACAACCATACACACTTTCACATTTATAATATTAGTAGGATAAATAAAACTTGTAATAAAATAAGACTAACAATAATTGTCAATAATAATGTTACCTTCAGAACTCCCTAATATTTCTAATGATACACCTAAAATAGATAATTCATTTCCAACTGCCGGAACCTTAAAGACCATTGTACACGCGCGGCTTTTTTTAACTTTTACTACATAAAACAAATAAATAGCAACTAAGGTTAATAAAATCATACATTACAATACATTTTTTATTTATTATCTTCAATTTCAAAGCCTCGCAAAGTTTAATTAGGAATAAAGTTTATCTTATTTGGTATAGGTAATATAACAATGCATGATATCATGCATCGTTCATTAATAGGTAATGTTATATTTATCATTGAATATGACATGATGACCTTACACCACAAAAACATCAAAATATACGCAATTAATATAAGATGATACAAAGAGATAACAACTGAATTTATAATTATAATAAGATAAATATGAAAATAAATGAGGCAATAGATATTAATTGCGCTGTTAATAAAATATTCCGAGTAATCAAAGTTAAGATCCATAATCATTATTACAAATGTTGCATCTTAATCCGCACCTCTAGTGTGTTTTTCCAACGATTTACTTTACTAATGCGTTTGCATTTAGTATACCAAAATGTAAGGAGTTTTTGTCAGCTCATCTAGCGGATAGTTAAACAACTTATGAAAAGTAAATCGTTGCAAAGATTCACATCGGGGTATCGGAATCTATTACAAAATAAACATTTTGTAGAATTAACAAACACTCGGCTTGATAGAAATCCCAACTCAACTAAACTATTTATTAAAAAAATTAATATAAATAGTATTTGTATATTGTTGCCAAAAATAAGCGCAGTAATTAAATTTCTCGTCAAATGTGAGAGAAACATGGTTATTGTCAAAGAGTCTGTGACTGATAGAAGTTATTAACTTATTTTATGAAAACCGAGTATGTTGCTAAGATCAAGCTTCCTACCTAGTTTACAACGACGGCCTGCTACTACTCTGCTATTTCACGACTTGTACTATAATTATGTCCCTCGCCCGAGCTTTCCTTTTGTCAAATTTCATGAAACTATGGTTTAAGTTTCCATCAGCGCTTACAAAATTAGAATTTGATACGAATTTCAGCGTGGATATGAGCCTCAACGCGTTCCTGAGAAAAAGGTCTTTATAGACTTACAGACAGACAAACAGAGAACAAAGTCATTCTACAAGAGTTCCTTTTGGTGTTTGGAGTTTCTTTTGAGGTGCGGAACCTTCAAAATGACAAAATTAATGATTTCTGTCATTTTGAAGAACAAGGAAATTAAAAAATAAAATTGAAATAAGTATGTTAAACTAAAATATAAGCAGTATAGTTAAGCTTCGATTTGCAAGAGAAAATAATATTAGTAATATATACTCTCTGATCCCGCATAAATCTTTATAGTTACCTACATCAAAACGATATATACAAGGACGGCCAATGGCCATAGCCGAAATTCGGCTATAAACATTTATTTACTATGCGAGCGAGAATATTCTAGGCCCAAGAAAATACATTTAGATAAAATATCCCCGCTTAATATACACATATAGGTTTTATTTCCGGAGCGAGATTTGGGTCATGACCTTTCGAGATGTGCAGTGCAGGCGTATCATAATTAGAAGATAACGGATCCAGTTCGATACTGTGTACTCATTATAATCTGCGAGGAGTATAATTACACACTAGATATGTTCAGCGGTTTTACCCGCGAATTACATGTACCTACCCAAAAATTTAGTTATTTTACGGGATAGATTTTTTAAATGTAATTCCAGTTTGTGATAGATTACATACTGGAATAACAAAATTAGATGTGAGTTTCTGGCAAATTTCATCAAAATCTGTTTAGTATTTTTTATATAATAACAAACATAAATAAAACTTTTGCATTTATAATGTTTTAAAGTAAGTGCACTCCGCATTTTCACTCTCGTAGGGCTGAAAAACAGAAAAGTAAAGTTACAATTTACTTTTCGACCTGTTTATTCTCATACCTACCACACAGAAAATGTTATGGCAATTGGTCCACGAACATAGTGACAAGCAATTTTCGCATCTATATCTACATATAATTTACATTTAGGTAACATTACTGTATTATTTTCCAAATAAAATAAAAAAAGAAATCGTAGGAAAGTCAAAACTGTACATTGAATATTTTTTCAAAATAATACTTCGAGCGTGATCTATAATCTATATCGAAGCCAAAAATATTAATTTTAGAATTTTTGTCGGTTTGTCTGTATGCAGTATGTCCGGACCACAATCAAAAAGTACTGCATTCATTTACTTAAAATGCAATGCAATGCATGAATATTACTAACAGGTCGGGTCAACATACAGGCTACATATTATCACGCTATCACCTACGGGGAAGGAATTGAATAAGGAACAATAATTGAGAACTTTCATTTTTGAAATTCGGAATCCACTCAGGCGAAGTTGCGGGCAGAAGCTAGTATAGAATAATATGATAAAGATAACAAAATCACTATATGTGTATGTATCATTTATTAGTCTCTCGTCCTGTGGAGGCAGTAAAGTATAGGCTTTACTCCCTCACAGGACTAATTACTAATTAGGTAATTACAAAATGAGTTCTCTGTAATGAGTGCTCTGGGCCTACTTCTTTTTATAGCATAGGAGGCAGATGAGCAGTTGGGCCATCTGACGAAAAGTGATCGCCCACAGACATCCGCCATACCAGATCACTTATGCGTTGCTGGACTTTCAGAAGGAATAAGCTCTTTACCTAATGCAAGCTCTATAAGCTCTATCCAGTTAAACATCTTTTATATTTTATTCCAAGAATATATATAAAAGTGAGTGTTTAAGAAATAGCCTATGTTAATCTGTGATAATGTTGCGTTCAAATGGTTAAAGAATTTTTGAAATTGGTTCAGTAGTTTCAGAGTCTATTCGTTACATACAAACATACATACAAATCTTTCCTCTATATAATATTAGTATAGATTAAAGCGGAGCGCCGCTAGTAATTTATGATATTCTAACTTGACAGAAGCAAAATAATCCTAATTATCTTTTCGTATTATAATCAATGAAATACATTTTGCATTGCGTTTTGCATGATGGATATTATGCCAATATTAAAGTATAATGTTCGAAATTAGTTTATAGGCGTCCACTGCATAACTTTCATACCTGTATATCTGGAAATCAAAATGTTTGCCGATATTTTTTTTTTTTTTAGATTGAATCTATGCTGAGACTGAAGGTCAGTGCAGCTTCATCGATATGAGTGGCGAGCTCCTATGGTAAGCTCAAGCCACTGTGTTTGTGGTCGATGAGGGGGCAGACCCCCCCCCTTCTTCCCCAGTACTGGGGGTAGGCAAACCGGACTTTTAGGAATTAATAGGTAAACTATTATTATCTTGGCCGAGGACAGCGAGTGTCCTCAACTCCCCACCTCTAACGGAGGGGTGCAGCTCACGCGCGGCAGCTAAAAAGTGGCCGACACGGGTCATGAGCTAGAAGAGCTCTATGAGCTATCATGACTGGGGGGCCCGGACCCCCCCTCCACCACTGGCGGGTGGTACGACTCGCGCGCGGATGTCGTGGTTAACCTAACCGGTTCGGCGGTTTAATGTTTGCCTATATATTGTTGAACACTTCTTACTTCCATTTTCGCGTACGATTGGCCGTGAACACCTGGTGAAAATAAAAAAACATTGTGAAAATTCGAATTTAAAAATCGACTGTATTGAAATTCTTTCATGTATGAACACCACGCGTCACCAGGTCTTTTTCATTTTGCTGTGCTTTTGACTGGCAATATCGCGCGTTTGTACAGGGACCGGCTTATGTAGCCAGCGCTTTACAGTTTTTAATATGTTACCTTTGACCATTCGCAGTATAAACTGTGTATATTTTTTTGATGGACAGTATTGAAAAGCTTGTGTGTACTGTCGTAATTCCCACCGCTTTATGCGAGATTTCGACGAATTTTTATTTCATGCTGCGAATTGAGATCGAACTGAAAGAGCAAATTTGAAAAAAACTTTCAGCAGCTTCAAATAAGACTGTTAGCAATGCAAAAGTTGATGCCATAAAAATGTATATAGTGATAGACATATTATTTTCAGATTATTATAAGAATTCAACATTTTTTTTTAATAATTAAGAACTAACGATATTCCTATAATGTGCACAAAGTCAACCCATCACCTATTGTTTGTGAGTAATCATTCGCTTAAAAAAACTAAACATACCTATGTCATGTTTATTTTTTTAATTTTTTAAGTGAATGTAATACCAAGTGCTACTATATAGTTTTCGTAGATTTACGCGAATGTTGCTCATGATTAAGATTCTTTAAACGGATTCTATCGCGTTCGATGCAAAATATCCACTGGCAGAATATGACAAAACCTCCGCAATGAACGAGTCTATCAATTCGTTATAAATAACATCGAATTTAACAGCGAAGCAAAGCAAAAGCTAGTTAAATATTAAATTAAATATTACACAAAAATCATGCTCATAATAATGTTACCTTAATTATTATGAACTAATATTTACTTTAATAATACGACCAATAGCGGTAGCGACGCATTAGTGACGTCATATACATGATATGAGCTAATATCTATGTATGACGCTAATATTCAGTGACCGCATAATATCAATCGCCTAAAGCGACTCAGTAGACAGATGGTAAACTTTAGGCTGCCTACACAGTGAGACACAGGCTGGCTATATTGAGTTCCCAGAACCTTATTTGGTGACATATATTTGCTACTTGTCCCTCGTGGTCAAGTTGTAATCATGTTCAACCACAGACGTGAGTTCGGTCCCCAATCCAAAAAAAGGTTATTGGAATTTTTCAACTTCTAATAACAGCCAGGAAGTTAGCGGTGTTACACTACAAGTCGTCGATCCTGCGCCTGATTTCTCTCCGGTAGTGACGGATCGCCGTCCCATCAGAGATCCATAGAGAATGCACTCGTGTCTGCTTACACACTTAAGATGGACGCATAATTAGCTAGAAGCGTACCGCATCGTACGGCCGGACGCGAACGTTGTAGAACTATTTTGAATGACAGATATTATGTACATTACACTCGCTAGTGACAAGACGAACAGCGGTAAAACCTCGAGGCACAGCAACCGCAAAATTACAATAAAGAAAAAAAACACTAACAGACATGCATGTGAAGAAAGGAATTCAACACGGAGAAGACGAAGAATGACGTAGATGATGAGTCAGCCAGCGACGCGAAGCTGAGCATCTCTGAAAGCTAAGAAATATTGAAAAAAATGTGTTATTTGTATAACGGTTGTTGCATAATTAAATAACAGATGTGTGATAAAAAAACCGCCAGACACTCACGTCATCAAGATGCGTCTAATGACATTTCATACGTTAAAATGTGCCAAGTCGTTCAGGGCTTAGCATTTTAGCAAAGGAACACAGAAATCTACATATTATATGTGTAGGTAGGTACCTACTCTCTCTCTCTAATACTTTTGTTTCTTTTGAGTATTGACACCGTCCCACGTCGTCTAAAAAATATTCTCTCAAATATTAGTTTAACAAATTTCAGAAACAATTTATTCAACAAATTTCATAAAAAAAATTGTTTCTGAAAGCGCAGTTATAAAGTGAGTTAAAAATAAAGTGAGTTAACAATATAAATTTTAATTGAAAGCGCATACAAAACGTTATCATATAAAAGTGTTTCTATCGTACGCGTTGTATGCACTACACGTCTGCATGTTAAACGTTGTACACACTACACGAGAACTGTTCTGTCTGACGTGCTCTGTTTAAGGCTTTTTAAAACTTTCGCATAACATTTGCATGTTTAAAAACAAATTGAAAAATGCTCTGTGCATTAAATTACATTCAAAGGAAATGCTTTTTGATGTGAGAATTCTTCACTTACGGACGACAGAAGTGGCTGCCTATTATCCGCATTCTCTTTGCATTTAAATTGTTTCTATTTCCTCCAAGTACTGTTGAACTTCTACTTGATAAGTAACTGTTGTGGGCTCTGACATGCGACAAGAGTAACTAGGAGTTAGTTACTCTTGTCGCATGTCAGAGCCCAGAGTTAAGAATTTACATGATTCCGAAGTGAAAAGCGTCTTGGAAACATAGCGCGGCAACGAGTTGTCGACTGGTGTTACAGTTGTTGCTTTTTCTCTTTTCCACATAATTATACTCCTCATATTTGTTTTATTATACTATTAAGAGTAAATCACAATTAATAAAGTTCATTCTTAGTTTCAAATAATTATTAAGAGTAATATTTAATTAGTTTCAAACTTAACTTTTGTGTTTATTCAACTAACCGTAAATCTATATTTTAATGAAATTTGTGGATCAAACTCAAATAACAGTCGTGCGATTGGTTAGGTGGCCTAACTTTCCTCAAGACAAGTTACTATAGCAAATGTATTATAAACACTCTGTTTGAAACCCTAAAAACCTGCACGTATCGTGTCTCATCTCCTAACGACTGTGACCTGTTTCCGCGGAACTCCAAAATATTACATAAAGGTTCTACACTCTGCGGTGTCGCATTGGTAACGCGCTGCCATAGATATGTTAGAGTTGCCGAATGTACATTGAAAAAATCTCTTTGTGCTTGTGGTCATTGTCTTATTAATTTAATTAGGATATTATAAAGAGTTTTCATAAAAAGAAACCAGCCTTCTTTTGTTTTTTTACCACCTCCCCAAATTTTTTAGCATATTTCACAAAAGGTTAATGCAAAAATGACGACATCTTGAACAGGGAGTTTAGTAAGAGTGCCACATTGCATGCATGCAACGAGACCGGGGATACCTACCTGGTCGCGTCGGCCCCCTCGCTTACACAACATCGGCTTAAGGCCAGCTGTGCTGTCGCGTTTCGTACGGTGTGTAAGTAGTCAGTGACACTTTATGCGTTTGTCCCCCTATACTATGTTAAAAATAAGTTATCACCTAACTGATTTAAGAATTTGTTATTTATTTTTAAGTGTCTTCTAATCTTGTCAAATAATCTCTTGGAAATTGTTAAAGTTGAAAGACATTGAGAGAGATAAAAGATATTTATAATTAAAATAACTGCCATAGGCGTAACCTGCCTCGTTTACCAATTCTCAAGGTTTTATCAGCCCGCCCACTCGGTGTATATCCGAGTGAGCCAAAGCCTTTTCACAATTTGGCGACATCTGGCCTCAGAGGCTTACTGTGAAAGCGGTTGTATTATTTACCCATCGTGTACAGTAATGTATATTATATTGTCGGTGTAGCTTATTGACAACTTTCATAGAAATACATTAGTAATAAACTGTTTCAATAGATAGTTAATGACTGTAACATTAACAGTATATTGAAGTGTTAGTAGGATATAATAGAGGATATCCGTTCATAAATACATGACAGTGGCGTAACTATACCTACAGCTCGAGGCCCGTGGCAAATTCATCGGATTTGGGGTCCCAACATAAAGAAGCAGTTTTTTTTTCTAAATGTGTATTAAAAATTGTTTTTAGAGTTGAGATTCTCCTCTGACCGGAGGCCCCTTCCGGTTGGAGGCCGTGGCATTTTGCCGACTTGCCACCCTGTAGTTACTCCACTTGAAAGATCGTCACCTCTGCTAGGAATTTTGCCTCAAAAATATATCTTGTAAAAACATCCTACTATCGCAACTCAGTTTTTCTGCCATAAAAAGTTATGAGATCCATACTATAACAATTTGTTCATCTATTTCGTTCCATTTATTTAGTCCATACTTAAAGAGCTTTATGTCTTAACTGATTGCTACTACAATATTATTGTTTTAAATTATAAATAAATAAATTGACTTGGCAATCACAATAAACAATCTAATACAATATGTATGAATTGTGAGGTACAGTACCTATTTGTATTTGTTTTTCATGGTTTGCGATGGCCAATTGCCAAATCAATTTATTTATCTATATATTAATACGTGAAGCAAAAACTTCGGGAACATTTTTACGCAAATTGTGCAGACGGAGGAGTATGAAATTTGTTAAAAATTCAATTTATAAATGTATGTACTAATAGAATGTATTTTCACAGCGTTTTTTTTTACTGAATGACCACAATTTTGTATTTATTTTTTTAACGTAACCTACTTGATAATAGCTGGATCATCGAAATTATTGACTGACTAAAAGTACATAAAAAGAAGTAATGGCTGCTAGAGGCGCTGGCTTTGTAGGCCGAGAGGCTCTCCATGTCCGGGTCAGTTTTAGGTCAGTCTTGCTGGCTGATTATTGATTTACAGTCATTGTTGTCCCCATAGTAGAGAATATTATATTCCATAGCAAACTTAATACATGTGTTAAATAAGAAATTGTGCCGAGGCTGAATTGCAACTGAAAAAGGACGCATCAGAGTAATTCTATGAACATATTAATTGCAATTTCCCTTCTCCGTTCCTCCACAAACGTATAGAAAACTCTAGGTTTCATCATCATTTTTAATAGCCAGAAGATAGATAAATGGACATCCATACTCGATGTTGAGTTTTTATGTCATCTAGTCCAAGATATTTACAGAGAAACCAGAGTCCACACACACTTTTTCATATTTATATTTTGATATTGATCAATACCAAAATTTTTAACTGCTATTAGTTAAAAATTTGTGTACCTACAACAGAAGTTATTTTTACCTTAAAATAATATTCATGCCCTTTCGAAAAGAAATATTTTTTGTAAAATAAAAAGAAATGAAAAACAGAAAAGGTCGATCCCTTTCGTTAAGTGAGATACGAAACTGGGAGACAAACGCCCTTTACGAAACCCTTTTTCCCTTTAAAAATATTTTAAATGAAATACTAAAACGTAAAACATTTTATTTGTCGTCATAAAACCTTTTTATCAGAGCACACTTGGAGGCTGTCTCGGCGCTGTCACCTGAAGTGCGCGAGGCTCTTGAATTGTGAAATAAATACAACGACACCACAAACATTTCGTTTTAAACAATTCTCGCTCTTCGTCAACTTTATACTCTCCAGAACGTGGAAAGTCACAGTTATACTTAAATAGACTTTTATGTGCAAATCAACGGAATCTAATAGATTGTTCTTACTGCTTTGTAGACAAATTTGTCTGTCGGGATCGAGGAGCTACATCTCTCTCTATTAATTCTAAAGTCTATGTTTAACAAACGTATAACCTACAACCAGTAGAGTCTGTAATAATTTATAGACAGCTCGTTAGACATTTTACGCAATAAAGCCGGCCAAGTGTGAGTTAAACTTGCACACCGAGCATACCGCACCCACGGAAGGTACGAGCAATATAACTTATATAAGTTAACAAACTTAAGTATGCGGGCGTATGCTCTCGTTTGATATGGAAAGAGCTAAATATAAGTTTAGTTCTAAATACTAGTTTTATAATATAATGTTGATTTTATATGACGTAAAGGATTTAATGTAATATGCAACGAAATAACAATTTACTGCATTAAATTATCTACCTATTGAAAAATTTAATTTTTCAACGGGAAACAGGTTAGTTAGTTTCGACCCTAACAAGAGAGACGAATAACAGATTCTTGAGACCCGACACCATAATAACAGTTAAAACCTGGCTGAAGTTTCCATACAATAGCGGCGCATCATCAGAAATAAGTACATAATAGTAACAAATACATTATAAGGCGCCAAACCGTTTCGGGTGAGATTTATCAGCGGACAGTTTAGTACCGCACTGCGCCAATGCCAGACACTCTAGTGACGTGAGTCAACTATCGATTAACTCTAATAAAATTTCAGCTTTCTTTGTTACAGAAATATCACATTTATTGTTATACAAGACAATAATAGAGACGGCGGAATTTAATCTAACAAAGTTGCAAAGAGTCGTTAAAAATTCGATTGCCTTCGAATTTTGCGAGCGGTTCGAATTGCAATCGAAAGTTATAGTTGTTTGGTGACAGTGTGCTTTATGATAGGTTATTCAAATTAAAAAATGGTTATGGAAGAACATAAATCATTATGAACAATTTCTGACATCTACATTGATTTAAAAAAAACATTGCATGCATTTCTTTTGATATATGTAATCTGTGGACATTGGAAAACAGTTGTCATCCGAACCAACGCCTAATACTATGCCTATTTAATATGATAAAATATATTTAAAAAAAATACTTCTCCTGTTGTTAGCATTCGTCTCCAATATAAAATACTAAGATCATTTGTTTCAGAAACGTAACATTTTTCTCATAACCATAAAATAAAATCTTTAGATATTTCATAGCATATTTATTATGACTACGCGCCTAATGATGTCTAGACGTCAGCATAATTGTCCTCCTATTATTCCATATATCGACATTTCCACCTGCGGCCGCGGGACATCACTAATGAGAGCATAAAACAAAAACAAAATTCCTTTGACAGCAAACACATTTTCAGCTTGTCACCGGCCGAATTTTACGATTTTCTGAGGATCAGGGGTTTTTTACGTCCTCACACATTACCCACTTCCAAATGTTTTTTATTTAATGTTAACGAGTGACCTTTTTTTCCTTTTTTGAAGTATAAGGGGGCAAACGAGCAATCGGAGCAATCGCATAGGGGTTATACAAATGCGTTGCCCTCATTCCTCTTCCTTCCTCCATGGGTTAGCGGAAGTAACACGACAGCACAGTTGTCACAGCACACCGGTTTAAGTGTAAGTGAGAGGTATCTCCCCGGTCGTGCCGGCCCAATTCAGCTACATGCATGCATGCAGCGTGGCACTACCTCTTACACTCTTTTTGAATTCTAAAATAAAGTACTTAAAAGGTGAAAATACAAATTTAAAAAGTGTGTGCTTAAGACCACACAACTGAAATAAAACTTAATTATTGATTTAATACATAAATTCAGGTACACAGAGAAATATTTCCTCTGTCTAAGCAAATTCATTACCGTAGTTACAATGACATAACATGTCATATGAAATGTATTTTTAAATACAAATAAGTTTCACCTAAATCGAATTTGAATGACAACTTCCATTGGTCTCACGCTATGTGTGATTATTTGTAACGCACTCGCCAACTTACTTCCCATATCAAGCGCGCGTATAAGAAGTTTTAGTTCAGAAGATGATGTGTACAATCTATATAATATGGTTGTGACAGGACAATTTCTCGATAAAATCTTATGTTATCAAACGTCCACATAAGAATACAACTCGGAGATGGAAAAGGACACAAAACCGAACCAGTGCGAGACGGATTCGAGCCGATCGCGATGTGACGAGTCGTACGAGCGAACAACAAAAGTTGACAAAGTTGCATTTGAGGCTACGCTCTCATTTTTTAATGAACTGTTAATATATGTTTTCAATATTTTTTTGATGAGAGATCTTTATATAAAGGTACCTCTTCCTAATTGGCCTTATGATCATTGTACCTATAAAAGGCCCCTTTTCAACTTTACTGTTAAGGATCCCGGGCCCGGCCACATCCTAATCCGGCGCTTAACGAAGCGCCGTCGGCAATAAAACAAATAAATACTTTTTGTAAGACTAAAGCCCGTTGAATGAGAACACATATGAATGAATGAGTGAATATTCATTAATTTTATGAATGAATATTCATTATTCAAATTGTTCAGGCTGCCGGTAATGAAATTACCAACTGAACAGTTTGCATGTAGTAGCAGATTACTGCGCTCGAGTAACAGGAAAAATTATTTATTTTTTATTAGTGGGTTTTTTGTGTTTTTTTAATGGTATGGAGGGCAAATGAGCTGTTGGGGACTTTTTCTTAATAGTCGCATAGAGGTTATTAGATGCCCTCCTACCTCCTCCCTCTCCATGGATCACCAGGTGCACCAGATCGCAAGAAACGCCGGTGTAAGCGAAAGGTACATACAAGGTCGTGCTGGCCTAATTCGGATGCAATGCAGTGAGGCGCTACCTATTACTATGTTTAAGGGGGCAAACGAGCAGTCGTAGCCATGTGATGACTACAGACGCCCATAGACATCAGTATATATCTAAATTGTATGAGTGGATACTTCTAAATAATTTCTAAAGATGTCATAAAATAAATACTTAGTCATAAATGTATAATTAAATATTATAAGAAAAATGTTTATATAATAGTTTAAGGATATTGTGTATTTTATATTTCTTTCATTTATAATTTTGCATGCTATTTATATTGAGAGTAGCAAAACATGTGTACCAACCTAAACGTGTGTAACATCTCATTGTATAACCATGTTTTATGCAAATAAAAATATTATTATTATTATAATTGTTATGCAGATGTGCCTCCCTTTTCCCCTCTAACTGGCCTTTTCATCGAGGCCAGCCTATCGCTGGAAAGGCCCTGTTTCTTGTAGATCCAATTGTAGCGGCTGAAGGCACCCCAGTTGTCGAGCCCGACACTGTACCCGGTTGAGCCACCCGGGCTCCTGGGTAGCGTACGTAAAGGTATTCCCCAGCGTTACCAAAGAAAAACAAAAAAAGTTCTCTAACTCAGACTAAATAGAGCCTAGGTACTTAGGCTAAGTCCTCACTGAATCGGAACACCGCATCGGCACGCGGCGGTCAGGCAGCGAGTCACGGTCACCGGACAACTGCAGCGTGATATTAATATTTAGATTATTGAAATCGCGAATTGGAAATTAATATTGTATTGGTTAATTCGTTTCATTTGCACAAATTGTATATTTGTTTTTCATTGAGCATTCGTTAAATATTCTAATGTATATCAGTGTGACGATCTCATGATCAATCTTTAAATTAGTAGGTTTATTCACACACATATTTAATTAGAGTGATACAGTTCCTACTCGTTCCGGCCCATCTCTGATGGCCATGTCAAATATGGCCTTCTTTTTTAGTCGGCTTAAATTGTATAGGAACATGAATAATGCAATTAAAAATAAACATCTACCTAGGGCAAATCCTCACTGGAGCGGAATACCGCAGCGTTGTTCTGGCAGCGAGTCACGGTCACGTCACAATTGCAGCGGAATATTAATATTTACATTATTGAAATCGCAAAATGCAAATTAATATTGTATTGGTTCAGTCGTTTTAATTGTTAATACAAATTGTATATTTGTGTCGTTCAGCCACTAATGAGAACATATGAAATAATATTTCATTGTGCAATCAGAGAATTGAAAGTACATAACATTTTAGGGTCGTCGCAAAGTGGTATTTTATTTTGTAGCTTATAAATAAATTTCTTAAACACGACTTGGTCCGGCGTCGAAAAAATGTTTCGGCTCTGGAATTGTCTTTTGAGACCACATGAAGACATGGCACGGCGCACATGACTTCTCTTCGGACGTGGTGGATTGCCGTTCCATTGGAATAGGAGTATTATACAAAATAGAGAACACACTGTATTTCTCCCTCGGTATTTCCGATCCGATACGAGTTAGGGATCTTCAAGAAAAGCGCATACCTCTTTCTAAAAAGCCGACAACGCGTCTGCAAGACACCTAGTTTTGCGGATGTCTATGGGCGGCGGTAGTCACTAAACACTGCTCGTTTGCCCTGTATAATATATAAAAAAAACATTGTGACTCACTTATTTGTAAACTCCTTAGTTGCTAATAGAGGAGGTAGACGCAGATATATAACGTAGACGAATGTCGGTCAGATTTTTTTTAAAGTTTTAGGGGGCAAACGAGCAATCGAAGTCATTTTCATGACCACCGACGCCCATAGACATCCGCACAGAGCTTATACAGATGCGTTGCCCTCCTTTCTTCTCCTCCCTCCATGGGCCACCCGCTACTTATATACTTTTATCTCAAAATATATTAAAGGTAAAGGTTGAAATAAAATAAAAAGGAACTAGTATTTCAATGTGACGGAACCTCGGCCAACTCCTCACTGCACCGGAACACCGCAGCGACGACGCGACGCTCGGGTGTCACGGTCACGGTCGCCGCAGTGCCAATTTATACATTATACGCTTTAAAATTGGGCCGGCGTCACGTGATGCTGCAGTCAAGTGACAGCTAGGCTGTCGCGTTTGGTGCGATTTCTTGTGACCTTTTGAAGGAAAAACGGGAAAGTGGCCAACACGTCTGCATAACTAGCATGCATATGGGCGTCGTTAGTTTACAAAGTGCTTTGACTGCTCGTTTACCCCATTACACTTTAAAAAATTTGGCAACTTAGGCATCCGTGTAATGTTGAAAGGAGTCAACACGATCGTATATATGCCTAATAGTTATTTGAATGTTTGTCTATCTGTGAGCTTATGCAGTTTCCCCCAACCTCAGCATATTGGTAGAGCTCCAAGTCAAACTGGCTCATATCCGACTCTTGGAGATAATTGAATTGAAATAAATTCTCTCATCACTTGCCTAATACTACTATTTACTATACCTACGGAAACTTGTTTTATGAAACTAAGGAAATATTCCATCTCCCATACACACCTAGGTATCAACCATGGATTAGTAAAACTCTGTTTGTACAATTTTTTTAACATTATGTTAGAAAGATTTATTACATTTATATTCGAATAAAAGTAGGCAAGTTAGAGAAAAGAGTTGCCAGTATTTATCACTAGAAAACCAATTACAATTAAGCGAATTCTCTGTTAAAGGTCCTAATTAATTTTCACGTGAACATAATGACACTATGCATAATTTTGCAGCGCGACATATCCTTATTGATAAAATAAACATCCTGCTAATATTATAAATGCGAAAGTTTGTAAGTTTGTTAGTTTGTTTTTTGTTTGTTACTCCTTCTCGCAAAACCTGCTGAATTGGTTTTCATGATTTTAGCACACAGATAGAGGGTAACTTGGATTAACACAGGATAATTTTTATTTCGAAAAAACGTTCCAATGGAATGCCACGGGATGATATTTTGTTTTCCACGAGATTGAAATTTACGCGGGTGAAGCCTGGGGCGCAGCTAGTAAAACAAATGAATGAATCGGATAACTTAATCGACTATCATCAAAGAAATGGTATTCAGAAATCAAAATCTACGAGTCTTTCCAATAAAAATCCCATTGTCATCTCTATAAAGTTGATATCTTTTGAAACACAAAGGGAATGTTTGAAGCCTTCCAAAGTAGCGGTGGCGATATCTGGCACTGTAACTGACAGCTTACAATTTGAATGAAGTTGAACGCCCTTTGTAACTCCGTTCGAATTAAGAGGATTTAGCAAATCCCTTCCAACAGACGCAAGTGCTAAAGTGTAATATCAAACTTGCTAAAGTGTATATTTTAATACTTCAGTAAAAGAATTTCATTTAGCCAGGCCTGAAACTTGGGTGCACTGCAGCTTACACGAGTTGAGAATTAGTTTTCCATATGAGGTTCTTTCGGTGAAAATAAATTGTGTTTTTTTTTGTATATATTTACATTGCATTGTTTGTACAAGAACAGCTATTTATTAGAATTTCATTTAGCTTTTCTCGACTGTCATCATCACGATATTATAAATTATAAGTTAATTATAATTATGGATGTCAGGTTGGCATCAAATCTAGATTGCGATTATAGTTGATATATTTCATGCAATAAGATAGTTTTAAGTCATTTTTGTTAATATTTGAAAGTAATGAAATATATTTTTGTTTACAGGAAATCATATGAGATGGCTGGTTCACGAGAAAGACTGCTGCACGATCGACGCTTAGACTACAATTATGAGTTCGAACGAAGGCGACGTTATGACGCCAAGAGATACGACCGATCTGGTATCCATTCGAATGTTAGCGAACGGTCTAACAGAATTGAACCACCTCGGAGGAAAAATGGATATGTTTATGAAGATATTTATTCAGATTTCGACGAAGCGCAAGGTCGTCTTTCGCTATTTCGACCGATTCGACCAGAATATTTAAATTTACAAACATCTTACGACAATAAATATAATTCGCTACCGCGAACTCATTACTATAATAGAGAGCGAGAAAGCAAAAGATATAACGAATATAGAATCCACAGCAATAGGACGCCGCGTGAATCTTATGAACGTTATCAAATCAACGATCGAATACATAATCACAATACATTGCCGAGACAAATTAAGAACGAATCGAGAATCGAACGAGAAAACCCTAAAAATGTAACCATATGTAAACCACTACGTTTGACAGAACAAAATGCAAGATATTGGACAACTGATCCACCGGAGAAAAATCGAAAACCGAAACGCGATGAAGTGAAAAAGATCGTTAAATTCTCCGAAGTTTCGGGATGCAGGAAGATGGTGGTCGACGATCCAGTGTGTGGCAGGAAAGTGGTAGCGGTCAGGGAACTGGAGGTCTCATTAGATCAAATGATACAAAATGGATATTTCGAAAAGCACAACATACCTATTCGCCTACCAGAGAAAAAGGAAGAGATAAAAAGTTCGATTCCGAACGGAAAGTGCTTATCGGTGAGCGAGACGCCGGCCTCGCGCAGATATCGCCATTTACCACAGGTTAGAATTTATATTTTATAAGAAATGTTTTCAATACACAGTGGAAAGATAATCTTATTATTAGTTGTTAGTTTAGCATCGGTAGGTAAATTCGAACTCTTATTAAAGGTAAAATTTTAAAAGGACACATTAACATGTAAAAAACATGTCCGGGAAAAAGATCCGGCGGCCCGTGGAGGAATTAGGGCAGCGTCTATGTATAGCCTCTTCATAGTCTCTATGCGGATGTCTATGGGTATCCGTGGTCATGAAATGTCCCCGACTGCTCGTTGGGGGTAAACAATACTATAAAAAAATCTCGAGCCACAATATTTATGGTACTGGGTATCAGATAGATTAAATGAAAACATTTATTGTAACTTTATTCACGTTCCTGTCAGCGCCGGATCTAGATAGGGACTTAGGGTGGCTGCAGCTCCAAGCCCTGTAAGGCGAAAGGGTATTACGATCCTTTTTTTACCTATAAAAGGGTCCCTGTTCTCAACTCCAAGATCTTCAAGCCCCGGGCCCCGTCATAGCTTAATCCGGCGATGATGGTAATGAATATCAGAGAAATTTGAAGCTGAACTAGAGAGTGTAGCGTATGCTCACAAGTCAGTTGCTTGCCAGTTACGGATTGGTACGCACGTATAGCAAGTGTGCATATCTTAGATCAAAATATCACGATATACCAACACATACTGCATACCTACACTACAGTGAGACTGCATCATTCCATCGATATGGTACGATAAGTTCTACACTTGAGTCGACGAACTTCTAAGATCTGTTTTCTGTTTATGACTGAAAAAAATAAAGTCAGGAAGCAGTAATCTGTCTGACGTTGTTATGACCAACGTACTCTACTTCGTCTCTCACTCGCGACATCTATTCGGGTACATAACTTAGTAGACTTTGTAGAATTAATAGGTAGGTAGATCTGACATTAATTATGAATGTAATGTTACTACGAGTAAAAGATAGTGTCATGCAACGTGCAAACATGCAGCCGCATTGGGCCGGCACCACCGGGGAGGTACCTCTCGTTTACACGATACCGGCGTAAAGTGACAGCTGTGCTGTCGCGTTTCCTGTTGTGTGTAAGTAACCGGTAGCCCATGGAGGGGGAGGAGGACGGAGGGCAACGCATCGGCGGATGTCTATGGGCATCGATAGTAATGAAATTGGCTCCGACTTCTCGTTATCCCTCTTATACCTACTACAAAAAATAATATTTTATCCTACTAATATTATAAATGCGAAAGTTTTTGTTTCTTTGTTTGTTTATTACTCCTTCACGAAAAAACTACCAAACCGATTTTCATGAAATTTGGCACAAGCAAAGACTTTAACTTGGATTAACATATAGGATAGTTTCTTTCCCGAAAAAATGTTCATATGGGATGTCATGGGATGATTTTCTAATTTCGCCGGGATCGAAATTTACACGGGTGAAACTAGTAACTCTAAAAATATTTTATGTTTGATAGTAAAAATAAACAAAAACTAAGCGATGTATTTTTTAATAAATCCAAAACATTCGAGCTTATTTTAATGTAAACTTAAAACAATCACTTTGTAAATCTCACATCAAATATTAGGGAAAGCGAAGAAAAGACGAATCTTACATGTTCTAAAAGGCAGTTGGTGTATTGCATCAACACCTGACTTATATTAATAGACCTTACTTACGTAAAATTTACACGAAAACCTATAATGTTGAAAATCTACTCAGATCTGCAGTTCTAGTAATGGTACAACCATTACCAGAACTGCAGATCGCGATGCTTTCTTCAGAAAAAATATTGTGCTACAAACTTTTAATATACAAAACTTCAAACTTGTGTTCTAGATTCTAATTCTATTCTATCGAAACAAAACAAAAAAATAATAAAATAAATTACATTACATACCATAAAATGGTTTATCCCGAGTAAGAATACACTATATATATATATATGAACAATATACTTATACACTCGAGTGTTATACCTAACAGCTCAATACCAAACCCAAAGCATTTAAATATTGTCAAAAATAATCAATGATTTATTGATTTCCTTTATTATTAAAAGAAAATTTTATTTACCGCTACACAAACCAAGCCATAGGCAAAATATTGTTTAGAATAAATGAGTCACCTGAACAAGTAAAATAAAATAAGTTGTAGCTACGCTCACATATTTGAGCATAGCTTTTGCATTTAAACTAAACATAGAATACACATTAATTTCCATTGGGTATGCATTTAGAATATCCAAAAAAGTTTTGCATTGTGATGACGTTGAAGACGAAATGTTGTTATCAATTATTAATTCATTTAACAATAGTTTTATGCGGTTTTTTTTGTATAGTATCATTAAAGATGAAATACATATGACACAAGACAAAGATGACTCTAATGATATATAAATTAAAACTGAATATAGCGGTGTACTGAACCGGTATGAGTTTAATATAATTATTGGGAGCGAGACCGTGTACAAAAGCGATGCTGAGAATATCAAAAGTATTTGAAAATTAAAGAGTCGATTTATTTCGATAAGCGCACTGGCGATTAAATAGAAAGCTTTTGCTAAATTTTGAATTTGATGGTTCTGCTCCAATACTCTACCAGTGATATTTATTTCCACTTCTCGTGCTACTATGTTCTCTCTGCTTTCCTGGCGTGTAGATATGTTGCTGTTGTTGTCTTGTGTGAGATGATGTTCCACATTCACTATAGACGATAATTTGTCACCAATGACATCCAATCTAATAGATACAGCGTAACAGTAGGCGCAGAATGAAATTCCCGCTACGAATCTTTTACAATCAAGTATATACGCATATATATAACACCAATTAAAAAACTCAATGGTACTTAAATCAATCAAAAGGGTAGAGAACACTAACAAAAAAAAAGTTTTCAAAATAATAGAAAGCATTGTTGAAAATAAATGAGGCTTGTTACATTGATTATTCAAAATTGTATCCACTTGTACGATTGATTTAACTACTGTAATGTTTCGACAACAATGGTTATCTGTTGTAATTACTTGCTTAAAAAAATATATGATGTTGAAAAACATTAGAAAATTACCCACAAATATGGCTACTTTGTCACCATAATATGCCTCTAGAGACTTACTATAAAATAACCATATCATAGAAGTAATATAAGAAACGAATAAAAATAAAAATAAGCACCTGGCGTAAACTTTCATTGCTGTTGTGGCATTATTGATTTCACCGTCTTTGACGAAGTATCGGAACACACCAGTACAATATTCAGCTATTGTTAAAGGTTTGAGTGCGGACACAAAATCATTAACTTTCATATTTATATCATCTTTTTTGTTGATTCTAACTTGCACCACTAGAGTTTTTCCCATTATATCTTCTCTTAGAACTTGTGTTAGCTTAGAATGTATATACGTCCGCCGTGTAGCAATATTTTATATTGATTAAGTTCTTTACAAAATCCTTTAAATTCTATAATATTCAATACATTGTATTGTCAATGTCTTTTAGCTTTTTAATATGTTTACTAACAGTAACCTCTTGCAAGAATGTAACGAACAAATTCATCATCACAGTGAAACAGTTGTTAATATGAATCGTGTACGTCAGTTAAGGGCATAGATATCAGAAGTAAATCTTTATATCTCTATGGTTAAGGGTAAGATTAAGGGTTAGTAAGAGGTAGTGCCACACTGCATGCTTGCATGCAGCCGAATTGAGCCGGCACGACTAGAAAGGTACCTCTAGCTTACACGAGACCGGCGTAAAGTAACAGCTGTGCTCTCGCGTTTCGGGCGGTGTGTAGCAGATGGACCATGGAGGTGGCAGGAGAAAGGAGGGCAGCGCATCTGTTTAGCCTCTATGCAGATGTCATAAAAATGTCTCCGACTGCTCGTTTGCCCCCCCTATACCATAAAAAAGATATTGTGTTCTGGATCTGGAGTTTACGTCGTTGATGCACTGAGACGCCTGTACTTCATATAATGCTAGCGTAAAGTGATGGTTATGCTTACACGTTTCACGCAGAGATATTAAAGAGGGCCAGCGCATCTACAATCAGCACAGCCTCTGATGTAGTAGTTAGGCTATGAAAATAAAAAGAAAATAACTAAATCCTACTAATATTATAAATGCGAAAGTTTGTAAGGATGTTTGTTACTCTTTCACATAAAAACTACTGAACGGATTTTCATGAAACTTAACAGTAATGTAGCTTTCATATCAGAATAACATAATAAGTTAAAATTTTGAATCATTTTTTAAGTCCGAAATCCACGCGGGCGAAGCCGCGGGCGGAAGCTAGTTATAAATAAGAGTTACAATGGAGTGGAACGGCTAATAATTAATTTCTATGTTCTCGTAACGTAGCACTGCTACATAGCTCGTAGCTGTGCTACAGATAACCAGCAATTATCCCCACAATTAGTAAATAGCTAATAGAGAGAAATCAATGTCACAGGTTCTTACTAGCGTCACATTTAACTAATTAGGAAATGAGGAGGCGAATATACTGCAAATTTTGGTTTCACAGCTTATCATGGTTTGAATTAAATCAACTGATTAGTTTATGTGGTAGGAGATAAGAATTGACTAGTTAATTGGAAGTATAATAGTAATGCTAAATTCTTAAAATTATTTAGTGCCATTTTGTTTGATTGGTGATGTGAAACACCAAATTTTTTATAGTACAGGAGTGTCGCCGAAAGATAAGTGATCAACAACGCCATACTTTTCCGATGCATATATGGCTCTTCAGAGATAAAATATAAGCTCTCTTCCTAAAATACCCCTGTCACATCAGTTTGGATAAATCCAGAGATTAATTAGTAAATTATATCTCATATCTCATAAAACTAATTATATCTCATTCGTGGTATTTTTAATTTATGTTCAAATAATTAATAATTCTGCTAACCGACCGTAGAGAGATACGAGTGAAATTAATTAAAAGTCGGCAACAGTCGGAAACATCTCGTTCTATTTGCCGTCGGCCACAGATAGCGTCAGGGCGACAGGGCCGCTCCAGATTGGCGGTCTGCGCTGTCCATTATGTTCTTTTCCCGGCTCGCAACAATGTAAATTAGTTTTCAAACAGAACTGGGCTTTATTGAGATACGGAAATACTGTAGTTACACTGTATTTGTTCATTGACGTCGACGACTGGCTTGTGCGGTGGTACAGAGCTATATTACACATGTTGCGCAGAGGGCCG
>LUGF01045812.1:35902-49081 GCA_001625245.1 Calycopis cecrops
GCGGGTTCGAGTCCCGCCATCAACTCTAGGCCATGGATGTTTATCTATGTATTATATGTATTTCTAATAGAAATCTTAAATATACGAAATTCCTTAAATTTATAAAACATTCAATATATTTCCGTTGTTTAGTACCCGTAAGTCCTTACGGTACTTACCATGCGGCTAGACTAACGCTGTGTGTAAAAGTCCTGATATTATTAGATTTTATTATACAGTCTATTCTAACTTCTCATCTCTAGAGAATAAGGATAGCCGAAGACAGAGGCCAGTGGCGCACTATGGGAAAGACTATGTCCTAGCAGTGGACTGCAATAGGCTGATGATGATGATGATTCTATCTGGTGGTAAACACGTTCATTTCAAGAAGCTAGCTTAGTTTCCAGCTAAAATTATATTGTGATGTTTCAAATCTATACATATGTATAGTAAAATAGTAAAATTTTAGTGTCTGTACATTGAATATATTTACGAAAAACTAATTGGGGACGATTTTAAAATAGTAATAGAACACTTTTCTATGATTTTTAATTTTTTTGTTTGTCTGTTTGTCCGTTTGTTCGGGCTAATCTACGAAACTACTGGACGGATTTTCATGAAACTTTACATTAATATAGCTTTCATATCAGAATAACATAATAAGTTAAAATTTTGAATAATTTTTGAAGTCCGAAATCCAAGCGGGCGAAGCCGCGGGCGGAAGCTAGTTCAAAATAAAATCGTAGTTCTGACGTATAGCATTTAAGCCTATTAAAAAACTGATGAAATTTTAGTTGTATGTTGTACAAAGTGTTTGAGGAATTATATTTAACTTAGTTAGGTAATTTAATCTTCATTTTCACCCTTTCATGAGGTGACTCATGTCAGTACTTATAGACTGTACTAATAACTAATAGCAATAATAATATCCCTTAATGAATAAATAAATTTCATGTCAATTAATCAAAATAAATAATTATGCTATTTTAATTTAGCAACTCGTTGTATGCTGGAGCTCAAATGACAGCATCTATTGAGGGAAGTAATACCTACCATATCTTATCTTAGGAAGAGGTAGTGTCTCGCTGCATGCATGCATGTAGCCGAATTGGACCGGCACGACCCGGGAGGTACCTACCTCTCGCTTACACGATACCGGCGTAAAGTGACAAGTGCTGTCGCTGCGTGTAAGTAGCCGGTTTCCCATTGGTATAAATTCTATGCGGATGTCTATGGGCGTCGGTAGTCATGAAAAAGGTCCCGACTGCTCGTTTTCGTCCTTATTCTATTAAAAAAAATCTTCTGGGTTACAAATTAGATAAATGGTAGCTTGTACCTTTAAATACTGATAAAGACGAATGAATACATATAAGGAATACTACACTGGTGGACATATTTAGCGGAACGTAAAAAAAAGACTGCAAGATCATATTAAAACACATTTTTGTTGTACAATACATTTGATTATTATTCTGAATTAATTAAATTAACATTTTTGAACATAAAAAATCACAAAATTAAAGCGAAAGAAACGAAATTAAAGACAATAAGGTCAGTGACTTAATTCTGAAGAGTTTTGACCTCACACAATGAAAACTAAAGAAAAGTTAATATTGTCCAAATGACTGGTTTTTTCGCGATGGGTGATACAATCAGTATTTAGTGTTGCCACCTCTTGCTGTTAAAACTGCCTGCATGCGTCTGGGCATGCTCTGTATTAAATTGTCAATAAAACTTTGCGGCATTGAGTTCCATTCTTCAACCAATGCGGTTTTGAGGTTATTTACGTTGACAGGTGATGGATTTCTTTGTTTAATTTGTCTTCCCAGTTTGTCCCAAACGTGTTCTATTGGATTTAGGTCTGGCGAGCGTGCCGGCCACCCCAAAACCTGGATTCCGACCTCATTAAGATATTCCGAAACTAATGCCGCAATGTGAGGTCGAGCGTTGTCATGCATTAGAAGAAAATTGTCTCTAATGAAAGAGGCAAAAGGCATCACAATCTGCTCTAAAATGTCGGTTACGTATCTTGCCGCAGTCAGGGAGCCGTTTTCTACGATGTGTAGCTCCGTGCGTGCTCCTAAGCAAATACCGCTCCATACCATTACTGACCCTCCACCGTACGGCTCTCTCCCAATAATGTTACACTGAGCGTATCTTTCTCCGGGTCGTCGCCATACTTTGGTCCTTCCATCATGTGGTTTGAGACAAAATCTGGACTCATTACTAAAAAGAACTTTTCCCCAAGCGTCATTATTCCAATTTAGGTGGAAACGAGCAAAGCTGGCCCGAGCCACTCGATGACCTGCGGTGAGCTGTGGACCTCTGGCAGGCAAGCTGCTTCAGCTGCCTTCAGTCTTCTTCTGACGGTTTTCGTACTAATTATCACTTGTCGAACTTCCTGCAGCTGGTTTCGTACCTCAAAAGAAGTCAAGGTACGGTTTCTGAGAACACTAGAACACTGTTGACAATAAATCTATCGTCTCTCTCTCCTGTTACTCTTTTGCGACCTTGTCCTTTACGCCTGGTATACTCTCCAGTCTGCCGGTATCGTTTAACATTGCGGAAAATCACAGACTTGGAAACATGTAATGTTTGAGCCACTTCAATGTAAGTGTAACCATTTTCAATTAAAGTTACAGCTTTAGAAACCAGAGCAAAGCTGAGATCCGGCATTATCGCCTAAATTTATCGAATTAAGTTCACTTCACTCAATAATGACCATTTTTCGTCAAAAAAACAACAGAAATAAAGTTTTTGTTAAAAACAACAAAAGACGACGAAAATTCCATACACAACGTGTCTCAGAAATTAGCAGATAAACAAAAAAAACAAATGAAATTTAAAATAGAATTATTTTTAAAATCATCTTTTTTTTTAATACATAATATTGGTATAGTGGCCAGTACGAAAATATGAAAATATTTTCCATTATTCGACCTTTTTTTTGCGTTCCCCTAAATATGTCCATGAGTGTAATATATTTCATTAACGTAACTAAAGTAAGATTTATAATATACAAATCTAGAATTGATTTCAGTAAATTCGTAAATGGAGTCTGATGATAGTTTTGTGGAAGCAAACTTCGGGAATGTCCAATCGGAGCGTCGTCTTAAATTTAATTGGTGAAGGTCACCGACGCAATCGCTGGACTTCTCAGAGCGTTATTCTGCTATAAACTTGAGATTAAAAATTTCAGTTTCAATAAGAGGTAGTCAAAGTAGTTTGCGCAATAAAAAAGTTTGTACTTTCTGCTGAAAGAGAATCGTTTAAACTAAAAGTTTTTTCTGTCCTCCGCGCAGAAAACGGCAACTTTCAGCCCAATGCGCTAAATGAAATGTCCGTTTCACCTATGTCGGACAGTAATACACATTTTCATTTATTTATATTCACATTTATCTATATACCAATCTTAGCTTATCTTTGGCTTACAATTGTGTGTGATCTGGGACATTTAACTGTCCTTAATGTGTAAAGCAACATTTTTTTTTTAATATTATACCTAATGGGATAAGGGTTTCGCGAAGGGTAACCCATATGTGTCACTCTCTATTCCTCTACTATGTGTCACTATCTATCTACCAGAAACCATCGAACTACCAGAAACCGCACGAAATTCGTCAGCAGCAATATGTGGTGGTATCTCCCCGTTGTTCTCAGCTCAATTACTTTATGATATTCTTTGATCGACAATCGCAAGTGCATCCTTATTGCAAAGATATCACTATATATTTTAATTACAACATAACCATCTAATTGATGTTGTTGGTGTAGGCTAATTTCCGTCACAAATAGGGGAAATCTGGAATAGCGGAAAGTCAAATTGATGATAATTATCCATTAAACCATGTCTACTTAGCTTAGTGAAACGAACCTTCGTTCATTTCCTACAATGAGGTAGTATCCTGCGTTTGATGTAGCGGGTCCGACCCGAATGGCCCCTCAAAACCCCTCATCCCGCGCCCCGCGCTACGGCCGTCGCCGTACAACCGACAATGTTTGTAGACTAGCGTTCATTTGAATTGGATTCGGGATGTAAATATAGTTTTATCACGTCAACCGCTGTGACCTGCGGAAGCACACGCGGCAGCGAGAAAATTTTATTTGTATTTATGATATGGAGCCAAATCCTTTGTGCCGCTGGATGTTAGCAGCCTGTAACCGCGACATGTGGCGCTCTCTGGCGGAGGCCTATCGCTGGATGTAAGCAGCCTGTAACCGCGACATGTGGCGCTCTCTGGCGGAGGCCTATCGCTGGATGTAAGCAGCTTGTAACCGCGACATGTGGCGCTCTCTGGCGGAGTCCAGCTATGGACGTCTTCGGGCTGTGGAAGATGATGATAATGACGAAGGAGGCTGAGTACTCTGATTCTTCTTGATACTACCGGCTCCCATTAACATCGACGCGGAGGTTATGATGAGTTGTACCTCCCACCGCTTGTTCCTAAGATGGGCCATGGGAAACTCACACACAGCACGAAAATTGGCAACTGTCCATTTACGGCACTATTGTTTACGAAATACTTCCCAATTTAGCGGCAATACATTTTTGGCGGCAATACACCTATTAACAACTTACAAAATTGACTAATGATCGCCGCACACTTATCAACTCAGGAAAGGGATCGTAACCGTATCACCTTGAGCCGGTCAGTATTCTTGGTATGAAACTTAATACTGCAACGGACACTAATGGGGAACGTAACGTAATCGTATCGTCTTCGCTGTTCTAGGCGAGTTGTTTACGATACCTTTCCGAGTTGATAAGTATACGGGGACCATAATTCACTCTTAAGAAACACCCTAAAGCTTACGTTTGAATGCAATATTCAACGTCGAGTTGATTTAAAGTCGAGTAGGAGTCGAGTCGGTGTAATGTGCGAACACTTTTCTCCCTTTTTGTTCTCTATGGCTTAATTAGGAGAGGTTAAAACTGATAAAAACTGACTAGTAAAACTGGTAAAGTATCGACTGAAATAATAGAAAAAAAATCAAAGAGTGTATGCGGCTGATGATATAGGCAGCGCGTGCCAAGTCTGGTAATATGCGCAGCGAAAAAGTTTTACGTACATTATGGTTTCAGTTAACGTATGTGCCCGGCGCACTGCGACATGCGGTACTATGCGCCGACGCTATGACAAACCCACACACAAAAACACGATACTAATTGATTTCATTTATTAGTATTGGGATGTCGGGACGAGTACGTCTCGTCCACTCAAGACAGCAGGTACTGTTGTAGTATAAACTGCAATGTTTTCGTTTTAATTTAAACCATAGACAACGTGATTGCAATATAAAATTATAACATAATACACACAACTGTAGGTGTTTCTTTTAATAAATTTTATTTTATTTTATTCAATTTTTAACGTTATTGCAATCATGATTTGGTACAACGCATCTTAAATAATAAAGGATTGTATATAGAATTTTGCACTAGTTAAGGTTTTATTTTGTCATTCAATCCAACAGTTAACATACATAATTATAAGTAACTAAGTTTTAATTTACTTTTGCTTTTTATTAATACTTTATTTAAGTAAGTGTATATTAAGTAGGTTATATATTACTAGTAAAAAAATAATTTGACAATATGTTAATGGCCAGTGTCACAGCTTACTAATAAAGTAATATTCAATTATTCTAGCAGATTACTTATAAGATAACCGTTGTATTTAACCTACCAGAGAGGCTATCTTCAGGCATTCCCTCTGCCAAAGGTAAAAAGATCAATGGTCCATTTCGAAAACACGCAATAATAGGTTTTTATGCTAGTGTGAGGCATTATTTTGTGTATGTGTTTAATATTGTAACCGAATTGTATTAGTGTTTAGCAGGTGGCAAGCGCGCCTCCCACCGATTTGGTAGCCTTTGATATTTTTGGCGGCGTTCGTTTCCATTTGTTTATAAATTCAAAAGTTAAAACCTAATTACTAGTTTATTTGCCAGTTATTTTCCTAATTAAATGGTAAAATTTAATAGAAACCTGTAGAGCGGACTCTAGAACTTTCAAAACATATTTATTGTGTGAAGCTCTTCCATTATTCACTAAACATCATGCAACAGTTTAATGCAACAGACGAACCGCGATCGTGACAGCTTTACAAGCTGCACAATGCACAAGAAATCGCAGCGATTATGAGTGACGTGTAACATCCGCTGTTTGTGCAGGATACGAATAAAAATGTCACTGTTTTCACGCCATTTTCTTTTACATATTACTAATAATACTTGATTGTAATGAAATGAATGTGAATGATTCTAAAAATCAACCTTTTTTTTGTTGACGCAGGAAAATACATTTATATAGGATACCCAGGAGTCCGGGTGGCACCTAGACCTATATCGGACTCGACACTTAGTTTAATACCGACTAAACCCCAGCGGGTGCCTTGAGCCGCTATCATTGGAAGGCACTGGATTAACAGGCAACAAGATCCCTCCAGCGACAGGTTGGCCTCGGTGAAAAGGCCAGACTTACTTGGAGATTGCCCGGCTGCCTCTGAATACTACAAATTACAACTTTGTACCGAGTAATGGCGTCCAGTCCCACCCTGGCCCTAGTACTCCAAAGGACCACGCCACCTATGTATCGCCACTCGTCCCAATCCTTCCTTCTTCGTCTACTTCGTCTACTGATTCAGAGGGGCTGGTGACGGTGGGCCAGCACGCCTGGGGTGGAATCTCCCACTTACATGAAACCGGCGTAAAGTTACAGCTGTGCTGTCAAGTTATGTTCAGTGTACGAGTTTTTGGTGACTCATTGAGAAGGAAGTAGATGAAGGAGGGCTAAGAATCTACATGGCCTTGGTTGGATGGAAGTTTATGCACGTCGATAGTCATTGAAAGACTTCGAAGACATAAAAAAAATGTGGCTCTTGGTTTAGTTCACCTTAGCCGCTAAGGAACTGGCGTGATGATTGTGTTATTGTTCTAAAATAAAATCTAGTTATTGATTCAATTAACACGATTGGAATGCTGGCTATTAGTACTATGATATTGACATGCATCCATGCATACATGCAGGACTCCTAAATCATTGTCAAAAAATTACATTAGAAATCTGAAATTGTCACACATACGCCAGACGTGACTCCAAATCCTTTTGTTAAAGATTTAAATGGTGTCTGGAGCAGGAACAAACAGGCGCTGCAACAATGTGGCCGCGTTGATTGGTTCCTTTCCGCTTCCGCCGAGCTTCCTTTAGAAAATTTTAAAGTCGAGCGACTTCAAATTACAAACCATCCTCTTCAAAATAATTGTTTGCATCCTGTAAATGGTTACGAATTGAGCAAATAAGGAAATGGGTTGGTTAATGTTAAATGGTAATAATATTCTGCTCAAAAGAAGATTGAGATATTAAGGCCATTTTTATCCGAAATCAGCCTATAGTCGTCCGCTGCTGAACCTACCCCATAGAGCGCCAACTATTCCGATCTTGAGTAGCCGGCATCTAACAGCAGCCCGCCATATTTCTAAGTCGTCACACCATGGTGCTGTAGGGCGTCCTACACTACGCCTGCCTAGTCGCGGTCTCCAGTCAGTCACGTGTCGCCTCCATCGGCCATCGGTACATCTGAGGACTTGGCGGGCCCACTTCCACTTCAGCGTGCTCATATTTTTATATTACATTTAAATACATTTATCTACACTAATGTTGTAACATTCTACGTATGTTTTCAATACTTGGCTTATAATAACTACTGTTATAGCTCAGACAAAAAAAACCTAATTTAAGCAATTTGACATGATATTATAATATCCAAATCAATATCGTAAAATCTCATTATAACACTGTGTGAGAGCGAGAGAGAGAGAGAGAGAGTGGTGAGAGAGCCTTATGTCAAAATTCTTAACAGCGCGCGCTCGCTCCTGATTGGCCCTGCGCGCGCTGCAGCTGCGCTCTCATTGGTTAGATTTTAATGGCGGCGCTCGCTGTGACGTAGGCATGAATTTAATGTTTCGCAATATTTTATTAATTGATTAATTGCATTAGTGAAGATAAAGTAGTGTATGCAACTGCATATAACACGGGTATTAAAACACTCGTGTTACTATTTTGAAACTCGCTTTGCTCGTTTCAAAAACTCACGCTCGAGTTTTAATACCCTTCATTATACGACAGTTGCATAAACTACTATTATTAACTGGTTTGATTTCTTAATATGTAATGTGAAAATAAAAATAGACTTTCTGCAGTCCAATGAAGATTAAACCTTCATTTCCTTGATCTGAAAGTCTGATCTGATTTATTAATATTGCATATTACTAGTAATACCCAATGTGGCGGCCTACATTCTTGACCTAAACTTTATAATTTTATACTACGGTTGTCCACTATACGGATTCCTGCTTAACATACATATGAATTTGTGTTCAATACTAAAATCTAGGTTAAACATTGCGTTTGAATCAAAGATTTCCAAAGGCAGCCTTTGAAAGGCTGGTCACTCCACTCCAGCTTAGTTTTTGCCCTTCTCATTGTCTTACAATGACCCAAATTTGACGAGAATATCAATAAATTAACCGATATCGTTTATGATATTGCCGTTTATGTATTTATCAGTATATACTAGAAGCTGTTTGACATCCAGTAGATGTGCAAAAGCAAAAGTCACGTCGCCTTCTTAGAACTCCAAAAATCTGCATAAAAATAAATATGACGGCATAGCTGTAAGTCATCAACATCTATATATATAAAACTCAACGCACAGCCCAAACCACTGGACGGATCAAGCTGAAATTTGGCAAGGCTAGGAAAGGATTTTTAGAAATTCAACCCCTAAGGGGGTGAAATAAGGTGTTGAAGTTTATATGAATTTCTTAGAAAACAAACGCGGGTGAAACCGCGGGGCACAGCTAGTTGCGTGATAAAGATTTTCCAAGCTATTTTTGTCAGTATATATCTACCATTATGCCGTAACCTGATTTTCCTTAAAATTTCCTTAAAACGCTTCACCGATATCTACAAAGTAATTTCAAAATGTAAAACGAGCATCTGTTTTCAGACCATTTAGAATATACGACGCAAACAAACCTCATTATTAACACCTCACCTCTAGAGCGATGAGCACGTACAGGCGTGACAGGGAATTTTTATGGCGAACGAAAACCATTTCGGCATATCGCTGCCATGCTAATATTATATGAGTCTTAAGACAGTGTACGAAGAAAGAATGGCAAAGTAACAAGTAAGATCGCATTGAAAAACGGTATATGAAATTTGACTTTATATACCTTACTAGCTTCCGCCCGCAGCTTCGACCGCGTGGATTCCATCCACTTCTTAATAGATGTTATTATATTATAAATATAAATACTCTATCTAATAAGAAAACCCCCATGAAAATATGTTTCTTAATTTTTAAGATCTACTAAGCATACAGACACACAGACGGCGAAATGCGCCTTTGTTATATATATAGTGAAGAATGGTCATATTATACGGATATTTTAAATTTAATAAATAGCGGATATATTTATAGTTTTAGTTTACTCCCAAAGAAAAGTAACACTAAGAACCGGTTCCACAGATTATAGGCAGTCGATACTTAATTCATACACATTGCGTATCACAGATTAAAAGTAATATTTATACGATGTATACAGTATAGTACGAAATATTAATACAGGACTAAGGATGGGGTTGACGATACAGAAACTATTTGAAATGCTATGAAATAAGTTCTTGCAATGAAATATAAAAAATGAGTTTTAGTAAAAAATTTGATACATTTTTGTGTGTAGTCTAGGAATGTTAGTAGATATACGAAGGCTTTATTGTTGCATTGTCATCCCCACCCGTTATTGCACTTAAAAGTTAAGTATTTTCTAGCTATTAACTAACTCTATAATAGGTAGTAAATTATAAAGCCAACTCCCAGAGTAAAAACTGTCCTAATTTTTTAATATATTTATAAGTATCATTTAATATTGCTATTTATATATTATGTGAAATGATTGCGTTTCCGTCGCAGTTGCTCGCCGCGTTAGCGGTGTCCCTGGCTCCGTTCTCCGCTGGCCTGGGCAAGGGCTACAGCTCGCCTGCCATAGCATCTCTCCAGGGGCCCGGCAACAGCACGCGCCGGGACTTCCAGCTGACAGACCAGCAAGCCTCGTGGTTGGCATCACTGTCGTTTCTGGGTAAGATGTTTTCATATTTTGACGTATTATTTTTTTAGGTATAAAGAGGCAAGCTTGAGGTCTTAAAGATTAGATTTATTATCTAGATTATTGTAAATATTTTAGTAAATTATATCCGTATGCATAATATATTAATATTTTTTCTAATAAGGATACAAATATGTAAATTTGTTTGATATTTGTTTCGCTGTAACATTGTAAATATTGGAAAGTTATTTTCAATATTTTTTTTGCATTCTATGAACTTGGCTTAGTTTAATTTTATTTACATTGCCTCAAATTTAGCATCTGCCTCATATTTTTCATCATTAGAATTGTTTTAACTATTTATATTAATTGTTAAGATTAATTTTAACAACACAATCAAAAGTAGCAACTGGGAAAACCTATGGGGAAAACACATTAGGTTAAGATTACCTAATGACGACGATTACACGGAAAAGGGCTTTTCACGCATATTGAGACGTTCGTACATACGACCTAAGAGGTAGTAATTGGGTCAGCACGACCCACAAAGTAGGTACTCTCGACGCCCATGATATACCTATACCTACAGATACGCTGTCCTCCTTTCTTCTCCCACATCCATGAGCCACTTACACTTACACACCGCACGAAACGCGACAGCACAGTTGTCACTTTACGCGGGTGTGAAAGCGAGGTACCTCCCCGGTCGTGCCAGTCCCATCCAGCTGAAAGAAAGCAGCCAGCGGTAGTGCCACCGCTTACCTAAATGATCGTTAGTACCATTATGCTATAAAAAGCCTGATAATGATCAGTTTAATTTCGCTCGTCTATTGTGTGCGCGTGACCCTGGCGATTCACCGCAATGCGTGCGACACTGCAGAACAAATTAGCACACGATCTTATACGTATGAATAAGTGATAAAAGTAAGACGTTATACCAGTCGAACCGTACCCGTTCGGGGTAAAATATAAAAATGTAGCCTAGGTTACCCATGATACTAAATATAGCCTATCTTTATCGGCATTATGCATGATCCTGATCATGTAAATCGTTCTACTTATTTAGCACTTTTTTTTCGTTTTGTTTTCTTTCGATACAAATAAACAAAAATCTTTCTTCTTTATGTATTAGTATATACGTACATAGTAATTATATCTCGCGGTCCTACACGCGTAAAATTTTATCCAGAGGGAAAAAATATTTTTTCGGGAAAAAAAGTTTTTTATCTTATTCCAATAAAATTCATATCATATCATATAAAATTTCTCAATTGGGGTGCGCTGCCAATGAAGCTAAGTCTTTATTAAAAAAAGTTTTATATAACAGCTTCATCTTTTCTTTTTTTATACTAGGTAGGGTAGCCAAATATTTATTTAAAATAATTAATTTAGTAACCTTTGCTAACTATTATTTTTAATACTTAATTTATATAACTTAAGACTTGTTTTAGTGTACGTACTTTGGTTAAAATTAGCTATGAAACTTTTTTATCATATAATTGTAACATTTTGGGAGATTTATTAAACTATTGATATTTTTTAAAGCAAATATAATATGTAAATATAAACCCTGTTTGACTTTGCTGTGTAGCCTATGGATAATACGAGGATAATAATAAAGCAAATTCACTTTTCAAATATTTTTGAATTTCGGAAATTTTGAAATTTCGTATTTTTTATATAAGTTGTAGGTAGGTATGTTCTTTCTGAAATGAAACTTAGCGCTGTCATGTTAAGTGGTATCGAATGACAATTAGGGTGATATCTATACTAAGTCTATACTAATAATATTATTAAGAAGAAAGATCTGTTTCTTAGTTTATTATGAATAGGTTCCGAAACACGTCAAACCTAGCAGCAACGGCTATTATAGGTATCAATTTATTCGGGTAAATATTAAATTCGGTAAATAAACAATAATATAAATACGGTTGTCATATGACATTCTCTTACACGTAGATAAGCGACTTACATCAGGCTTAATAAGAACAACATACTGCTAAAAAAGCGGTAATAAATGTTTACCAACATAACATTTAATTCTCAACTTCGTATAATACTTTTTTACGAATACCCTCGATATTCCTTCTTGTTCCTTTGTTTCTAATTTTTCAACAGACACGTAGACACCTCAACCAGCTCAATCGGATAATGGGCTTCCCCAATGGGCCCCCAAGTTAGATTTTTTTTTGAAAACCTGTGTTTTATATATTATAACTATATTCGGTTGGTAAAATAATGTTTGTCTGTAAGTAGGTATGTCATTTGAGAATGTGAAGATCTTTACTAAAGTTGTTCTGCATGCGCCACGAAGATTTCTGAGTTGGTAGGTACGACCAATTTTCGACATATGTCGCCTCTGATATTCCAATATATTTTATATATTGCTGTGTTCATGCTGATTTATCTTTTGGTGGTGTAGCAACGCGCGTTGAGTAGGTACAGCTAGTTCATTATATATCGGTTCAGATTTAAAATTGTCTAATTCAGAAATAGACCTTCAAAATCTATAAAAAAATTAAGCCCTTGTAAAATCTCTAGTTGTATCTATCGAATAAAGAGCTTAGTTTTTACTTTTTTCTTAAATTATAAAACAAAAAGTGTGCGTTGGCCGGGAATCGAACCCGGATCAACTGCTTGGAAGGCAACTATGCTGACCATTACACCACCAACGCCGATGATTGAAGTTACGAATATTAGACTAAAATTAAATCTAATACTCATAAATTAATATTCATAAGTGTTTAAATCAAATTTATCTAATTATAAATAGTATAACAATACGTGACTACAGACTGGAAGCCTACACGACGCGACGTATGGACATGCTACAAGCGTAATTCAAATTTCGCTTATATCGCAATATTTATAGGTTTATTTAGGCAATATGTAAATTATATACATCGATACATAACGCGCGGCGACAGTTACATGGACACGTTTTGTGCGGTGTATGAGTTTGACCCACAGAAGGTAAAATCACAGAGCGGCATCTGTGAACATCAATGCAAAATATCAACATCAAGCATCACGCATCTGCAAAACATCAATGAATCTTTTTGAGTATAAATACAAATACAAATACAA
>LUGF01045812.1:49835-74853 GCA_001625245.1 Calycopis cecrops
AGTCCAACATACGAACCTCAATGGGCTATTTTCCAAGTTTTCAAAAATAACTCCAAATTGTTTATCAGTGATCAATGAACTTATACATTTTTTTATTTTTTATTCTGATAAGTATTTACTTTCAAATTTTAAATTCAAAATTCAAAATTTTAAGGACCCGCGAAAACGCTTCTTTAAGCAAAATGGCCTCCTGTGACGTACTATATATTCTGTATCCTAAATGTCAAGTAGTGAATGACTTATGTATGTGACTTATTTCATTAGTAGCATTTGTTTATTTTGTATTCTCTTTGTAATAACAAACTTTTGTACCAAGTATCAACATTTAACAGTGACCTTAATATAAAATTATGACCTACAACTCTTCGACAAATGACAATTGACAACTTAGATAATACGCATATTACGGTACCCGGGGCTACCATAGAGCTCACGCAATATTGACGTCATAATCAATTTCAAGTCGTTTCGTATCACGTGACTCACGAATAAAAATACGTATTTTTTAAAATAGATTTTAAAATAAAATATTGATTATCTGCTAATTATTTCACTACATAATGACTTCATAAATCATTTTAATTATAGATTACATTCAATAAGCTTATATTTTTAATACTGGAAAATAGCCCATTGTATAGAGGTGAAAATTAGGACGAATGTCCGATACTTGATAAACATAAATTTGTAAAAAAAAAAGGTTTTTAGATTTTTTGAGTCAATTGATAACAAATACTTGGATCTTTTAGAACATGTTACCAAAAAGTTTCGTAGACATAACGATAATATGATCGTTTCACCATTTTATAGGGTGAATATCCAAAAACTCTTGCTTAATCCTGTGTCACTTGTTTTCAATCTTTTTTCTTTTCTTTTTTTTAGGTATAAGGGGCAAACGAGCAGTCGGAGCCATTTTCATTACTACCGACGTTCATAGACATATATAGAGTTTATACAGATAAGGTGCCCTCCTTGCTCCTCCTACCTTCATGGGTCACCGGCTACTTACACACCGCACGAAACGCAGCAGCACAGCTGTCACTTTACACCGGTCTTGTGTAAGCGATACCTGCCCCGTTCGTGCCAACCTAATTCGGTTGCATGCATTCATGAAGCGTGGCACTACCTCTTACTAAAATCTTCTAGGAAAAGCGCTTAAATCATTATCTGCAATGAGTCAAACAAAAATGAGTCGGTCAGTCAGTTTTTTAATAGCCATTAAAAAACTGACTGACCGAAACCGCAGAACCTAGAATCTGATAGCGAGGCTAAGACAGGAAATCCTCTAAAGTGGTATTACTATACATATATCACATTAGAGAATTATTATACCTCTTTTTTTATTATCAGTATAACATTTCACACAAAGAAAGAATTGTTGAAAATCATCCACTAAAATAATATTTTTGCTATTTTGATTTCCAGGAGCTCTATTCGGCGGGATGGCTGGTGGTGCAGCCATGCGTCACGGACGGCGCCGGGTGCTGTCGCTAGCTGCGGCGCCCTGCAGTCTCTCCTGGCTGCTCACGGTGTTAGCTACATCTGTCAGTATGATGTGCATCACCGCCTTCTTGGGCGGATTCTGCTGTTCCATCCTGACCATGCTATCCCAGGTAATTTACTAATCATATCGTATATAATGATATAATTATTATGAGCAGAATCATCACTCATCTACGGAACTCTGGATAAGACTGGACTGAACGCTCTTTATACGTTAGTAGGTACAAGTCACCGGCCAAGTCACACAACATTAACTATAATAATAAAGAAATCGCAGTAGGCACGACTTTGTTTAGACTTCATAACTTTTTAGAAATAAACAAACAGCTCCATCGAGACTTGGCTAGTTTTTTTACAGAATATTTTTGGTGAGTTATAATATACATGGGTAGTTTTATGAAAATAGAAAAGACTTTTTGCATTACTTCACAAAGTTAAGGATAAACTATAAATGTTTTTATCATCAATCAATAGCTACTTACTTATTAGTTATTAAAAAGATGTAACAGACTTACTATTCTGAAGTCAAATTTCTTTGCTCCAGTAAGATGTTTGAGCAACTCAAACAATTTTAAATATTAAGCCTGAAACTCTGCATTTTACTTTGCCGTATCTAGATAGTTGGTTAGTGCAAGTAACGTACACTTCAAATAAATCACAATTTTTGCGGACAGGTTGTTGAAACCCGAGGCTGTGTTAAACCGCTATAAAATTCATTTAGGTTTGCTTTATCTCAGCAAACTTGCAAACAAAAATGTTAACGTCAAAATGAAATTACTTAGGAAAATATCTGGGAACTTTGAATTAGAAACTTTCGAATTGCTCATCTCGTCTAATTGAAAGATAACGACATAACTTTTCTTTTGAAAGAACTTAGGCAGTCGGTCGCGGTCAGACTTCGGAACGGTTAACCCTGTAATCTGATACGAGTAGAATACAATATGCGTTTTATGTGATAACCATTATTTTAATATTTCTGAAATATTCTGAATGCAACATACATAATTTTAAATAATAACATTACACACACATAACACAAGTTTGTGTTGTAATCGAATTAAAATTGAATTCAGTTCCGGGAGTTGGATGTTTTGATCAGAAACTTTTTCTTTTCCAAACATATTTTTTTAAGAACTCCTTAATATAATAATAAATACTAAAAACTAGGTATTTGTAATTTTAATATTTATAATTTTCGTTTAACACTAGCTATAGGTATCGCGTATGTATTTGTAAGGGTTATGACTCTTACCATTTTCAACTAATTATTAAATTTATAGAGTTGGTGGCTTTGGGGGCTGCAGTCCCAGTCCAGTAAGGCTTCTCAAGCCTTAAGGTTATTTTTGTACCCATAAAAGGGCTCCCATCTCAACTCCAAGGTCTCCGACCGGCACCGCTTCCTCACCTCCTTTCTTCCCCACCGGGCCATCGGTTTATGACAGTATTGTGTGAACGAGAGGTATAAAGAATTTATGAAAGTCACTTGAAATATAAAAAAAAAATCATTTGGAATGAGGCTGTTCAAAGAATGAGAGTGGAAATGAAAATGTAGAGCTGAAATTGTGTATTTATTCAAGTGTGTATTATTATACAGCCCGAATGTATGCTAGTATATGATATATTATATTTGTTTTAAATTTTATGAAAACAAAAATTTTATTATGACACTCGAATGGTTGAATAATAAAAGTTAACTCCAATTTGTTAACCGGGTGATGTTTATAACATGGGATTTGGAATTAAGAACAGCTATAATATTTAACTTTTGTAAAGTGGGCCGAAAATAGACGGTGCTTACATGAGTCTCAATTGCGATCTGCCTAAAGATTTTCGCGGCCAGCGCGCTCGAAAATAGAGACAATTTTTATTTTATAAATATAAACATACTCTTAATATATAAAAAGGAAGTTCACAAATGTATTCGATTGCTTATTGTTGATAGTTAAGTCTTACATGAAAACGACATTAGCGACACGAAAACAAATAATAAATATAAATAAAGAAAACGATTAAAGAAAGGATTACGCTAACAAGAGCTGACCAAAGTTTAGCAAATTGAAAAGCGCCTCAATTATAATGGCAAAGCTTGAAAATTTGACTATTTATAACTTGAGAACAAGTCTGAACTTGACGGAATTTTACATTACATAAGTTGGATCTTTATTATGAAAGTTGTCGAGCATAAAGTATTAATTAAAAGGCTAAAGCGCTCGTTTCTTCTAATTAATATATAAAACATTTTATCACTATTGCTCACTCTATATTGCAATAGTAGTTTATGCAACTGTCATATAATGAAGGGTATTAAAACTCGAGTGTCAGTTTTTGAAACGAGCGAATGCGGGTTTCAAAATAGTAACACGAGTGTTTTAATACCCGTGTTATATGCAGTTGCATACACTACTTTATCTTCACTAATGCAATTAATCAATTAATAAAATATTGCGAAACATTAAATTCATGCCTACGTCACAGCGAACTCGCCGCCCGCGCCATTAAAATCTAACCAATGAGAGCGCAGCTGCAGCGCGCGCAGGGCCAATCAGGAGCGAGCGCGCGCTGTTAAGGATTTTAACATAAGGCTCTCTCACCACTCTCTCTCTCTCTCTCTCTTGCTCTCACACAGTGTTATAATGAGATTTTACGATACCGATTTGGATATTATAACATCATGTCAAATTGCTTAAATTGAGTTTTTTGTTGTCTGAGCTATAACAGTAGTTATTATAAGTCAAGTATTGAAAACATAAGTAGAATGTTACAACATTAGTGCAGAAAAAAAAATTATGCTACTTTTTATATCGTTGTACTATCTCTTACATTTCCATGTTCTACTCGTATAAAGCCACCAGTGTCAAAGGTATCAATTAAAAATAAATTAATAAATTACATTAAAAACATAAATTATTACTAATTAATAATTATGGTATAAATTTATCAATTGTATTTTATTTTTTGTACATAACAATTAACACCTAAACTATTTAATACAATAAAGTTAATAATAATTTGTATTATAAAATGTGACCATAAAACGCTTATTTAATAAAGTTCCTATTTCGTTTTCAGGTGTACATCAGTGAAATATCGGTACCCGACATCCGCGGCTGCCTCAGTGCCGTGCTGAAGATCGTCGGGCACCTCGGCGTCCTCTTCAGCTTCACCATAGGAGCCTACCTCGACTGGCAGCAACTGGCGCTTTGTATATCAGCTGCACCGTTACTGCTGTTCTGCACTGTTCTGTACATACCAGAGACGCCCAGCTACCTCGTTCTCATAGGAAAAGACGAAGAGGCTTATAAGAGTCTACTGTGGCTCCGTGGACCTAACTCTGATGTTGCTCAAGAACTTGCCACTATTAGGACCAATATTTTGGCAAGCAAGAACTTTAATCAACGCCAAAGCCAAATGTCTAGTAGCCAATTTATAAGTTCATTAGACGTCAGAACCGTGAACCGTCTTCTTGGTCCTATATTGGTCACATGTGGCTTGATGATGTTCCAAAGATTTTCTGGCGCCCATGCCTTTTCTTTTTACGCCGTTCCAATATTCCGCAAAACTTTTGGTGGCATGAATCCACATGGAGCAGCCATCGCCGTGTCTTTTGTCCAATTACTTGCATCCTGTCTCTCTGGACTGTTGATTGACACAGTTGGTCGCCTTCCACTACTTATAGTCAGTTCAGTGCTTATGTCGATGGCCTTAGCTGGATTTGGAAGTTATGCGTACTATGAGGAAGTGCACAGGAATCAGAGAATTCAAAGTGTTATGTTCCATCAAACTTTGGGGCAGAATGATTGGATCCCGCTTTTATGCGTACTTGTTTTCACCATCGCGTTCTCTCTGGGCATGAGTCCAATATCGTGGCTGTTGATTGGGGAATTATTTCCGTTGGAATACAGAGCTTTTGGTAGTGCAATGGCGACAGCGTTTAGCTATCTCTGTGCATTTGTTGGAGTTAAGACGTTTGTAGATTTTCAACAAGCTTTGGGTTTGCACGGGGCATTTTGGTTGTACGCTTCTATAAGTGTTGGAGGTTTGTGTTTTGTAGTGTGTTGTGTCCCAGAAACAAAAGGTCGGGACTTGGATGAGATGGATCCCAATTATGTTCAAAGTTTGTCTCCTAAAAGGTAAATCTATAATCTACACAATTTAGTTGGAAACATTTAAGAGTTATGTATAATAAAATATATTTTAAAAAAAGTTAATTTAGTTAAGAGCCTAAAAAAAATTCACGTATTGTAATTTTTTGTTAAAGTAGGTTTTTTTTATAAAGAAGTCGAAAGAAATAATGTTCCTAATTTCCATATCCGTTCTATTTACATTTGAATCTTTATTTTTGCATAACTCTTAATTATTTCCAAACAATAAATTATTGAATTTGAGATTGACTGTTTGTTGTGAATTGACCATAATTAGTGGACAGTTAGCCCTTTACACAATACAAATATTTCGAGTCCACTGTAAATTTTTGGCTGTGCTTAATAAATTAAATCAACTAATGCCACCCTCTTTTAAGTGGTCCTAGTAAATTATACCTAAATCATATCCTCTACCCATATCGATATATATTAATTCTTAATTCTTTTTTCAAAATTTCGATATGTCAACATCTTAATGATGTAATATGAAAAGATAGTTCTCACTCAGGTCCTGAAACGAAGAAGTGCTTAATAGTTTTTTAATAGGTTATTTTTTGATATATAGGTATAATATTTTACAATGAAATACGTTAAACACATTTTAATTTTATTTTTACTATCGATTTTGGCAATTATTTTTTAGTTACTAGTACTTATATTTGGATTAATAATTCCTTTTTCTTCTATTCTTTCCTGTTATTTCAAGCTATTGTCTATAGCCTACTCTAGGACATAACAACATTATGGAATTAGATAGACTATCGCTACAATATAATACTTATCATCTGACCTTTAAAAATTAAGAAGACAAGGTCACTTCTCGCTATTTTTATCGTCAGAATATAATCATTATAATTTTGTAGTAACTTCTCTTCTTCTTTCTTACGCAAAAATGGCATGATATATTTGGAGTAAGTACAAGCATTTGATTACTGTCTATACAAACAATTGGAGTTTTTTTTTATTATCAAAGAGCAGCTTACTTAGTTTATTTTCATTTGGTGAAATCTTTATCCTTTACCACAACAAGCTATGTCTTGTCGTGGTAAATGATAAAGATTTCACCACTTTGGTGTGGATCCTCTTTGCCGATGAACACTGTCTTCCTGGTCGCCGTCTCTTTTTCAAAATATTAGTTTTTATGTTCCATATATCGTTATTAGAACGGAGGCAACGGTTTTTTATGTAAGTGAACTTCTTTCCACTGCCAGTTCAACGAGGCTATCCTAATATCTTTGTTTTCGACAAATTTTATATAACACACTCGCTACCATGTACGCCAGGCACCATAACATTCAAATTCATGTCATAAAATACTACGCCATAATAGAGTAAAACTTTGGTTATTTATTTTCAGATTTAGTAGAATTGATAATGTTATTTCCTTTGTAGACAATTATCAAATAGTACAGACCTCTACAGACCTAGAAATTTCTCACCTTACTCTCTTCTGTATTGCTGCATATATTCTCTGTAGATTCATCATGCTCAGTTATCCGAATTCCATTAAGATAGTTAATAATTGTAACACATCTATAACAACTGGAGTAAATTTTTAAAATAATGCTTTGAGACTTAACACCTACTATTATCAAATCTTTATAACTAGTTCATGGGTACATCTAATGATATTGACTTCTTTCTGACGATATATATAATTTTCATTCTATATTAAACATTTTGTAATTTTAATAAATATTATAACGAGCTTTTGGTAAAGACAATAATTAATATGTACCATTCTTAGACTAGATTTACATTGATAGTATAAAATATCTTTGTTGTACAATGTTTGTGCGCGTAAACTTGAATAAAAAACGACAGAACCAGTCCATTGGATTTAAAATTTTGAAAGGTTTAAAATATTTTAATTATAATTGATTAACCATCCATCTGAATGTCTAAAATTAACTGAAATATAATAGAATCATGTCAAAGGTTAAAATGAAAAGCTTTTGGTATGGACAAAGTATAATTTAATGCATCTTAAGCCCATAGCATCGGTCTTTCTTTTAAATTTATTTTAAACTTCTACTGATCATGTCGAGCATATAAAGGAAATGTAAATAATACATGTAAAAATATAGCCTTGATGAATAATTAATATACTAACAATATTTTCCTAATATGTAATAGTTGACAATAATTAAATATATCAGGGATGCGACTTACATTCGAGATGCGATTTGTGTAGTGCGGCTCTGCTATACAAAGCTTTAAATGTGTGGTAAAAGCATCTTAGCTTCTAATAAGTCTTCTTCGTTTGATACAATAAAACTGAATGCGTCTTTAAACTGTACATAGTGTTATTATTTTTTTAAATTAATGAATAAAATAATTAACGGGGAGTCTATAGTTAAAATTATCGGTTTTGTATCTTCGAATTGTTGGATAAAACATTGTATCATGCGTCACCTAACTGCAGTTGTCGTTAATTTATAAGCATATTAAACATATTCCGTTGTCTAGTACCCGTAACACAAGTCCTCACGGTACTTAGCACGGGGCTAGGCTAACGTGACAGATATTTAAAAATAAATCACAGATTTGAGCAGTCGCGACTCGCCGCAGTGCCGCATGCGGTATGAAAATGTGTTAGTCTTAAGCAAAAGTAGAAAATCAATAAACATACGTAGAAATAGTTGGTAGAATTATTTTATTACTATTGTATTGTATATTTAAAGATAGGCAAGTGTATGAATTACATATTTATTTTTTTAATTAATTTATTATTTAATTTATTACCTATAAGTCAAAATAACTGTAAATCACCTATATTTATTGTTTAAAAAATCTATTATACTGTTTTAAAAACTTATATTTAAATGTGACCATATTCATTTATAATTTAATAAAATAAATATTATTTATAGCGTCTACAATATATTTTTAAAAGTCTGTTGTTATAATGAAACTAATGTTACATACTTTATATTTAATTGACATACAGAAAATAATGTGAATGTTTTTTTGTCATGAAAATGTATCTTACCTTATTTTATTACTTGATAGAAGAATATATATAGCATACAAAGCATATAAATGTACTTAACCTACAATAATATTTTTAAAAAATATTGTTTATTGCGCCTAAAACAATACGACATGTGTAAATTACAATTTTTACATATTAAAGCCACAGCACACACGCGACTTTTAGAAGCGGTAACCGGCGACATTGCGACTCTGCGACCGGTCGCAGAGAGTCGTGCGACAGTTGCGACTGCATTTAGACGTTAATTGACATACATTAGTCGCCGCGTCTGGCGTCATGAAGTGTGCGCCCCCGCGTCTAGTCGCTGCATTCAGCGTCTAAAAAGCGTTTAAGACGCCGGTCGCCGCGACTAAAAGTCTCGTGTGTTGTCGCCCTTATGTCTGACTGTGCGATGAATCGCCAATAATGTCGCGACGCAATTGCACCATACAACTTAACCCTAGTAATTTCAAGGCATAATACAATCAAACAATATTTTTACTAAGTTATAATAATACATATTATTTATTTATTTTTTGTGATGATATAAAAAAATATAAAAGTCATTTCAATGTTACATATCTGGGACTACTAACTTAATAGTTAAATATTTTAATTTAGCATTTTTTTAATATTACTTTAAAACATATAAAAATATATCATCGCTTTGCATATGTCGCAGCGCCATAGATGCGGGAACTTGAGAATACATGATGTTCTTTGTTTATAGAATAGCGGCAGTAACCATAGATAACGTGTGCTTAATTTTTTTAAATTTAAGGGTCATAGAAACAAACATTAAGCCGAATTCAAACGGATGTAACGTGTCAGTGGTACGTGTAATTTAAAATCACTCGTGTGGACAATATACGACGATAACTTAAAGCGAACTATTTATTGCTGATTTTGTTCGAGAAGTGTTCCACTCAGTTTCTACGAACATGCTGAATAATAAAGGATATATTTTATTGTTATGAAAAAAAGTTTGCTGCTTCGATAGTTAAAAAGTAAATATATAAATAATCATGAGAGAACTACTTGAGAAACTAAAATCTCAGGAGATAACCAACATTCTTATTTCATTATCATTAATTTAAGAGCACTTGTCATTATTTTATTTTCTCTGTCAGACTCTTTTTTTCTCAGGAAGACATGACATTTAATATTTCTTTCTGGTCTGTAAAACTACACCTCGATTTTCTGCTTCATCGATTTTATTTTTATGCCTTCTTTTAAAAGAAAGTAATGTTTTAAACATATGTCATTGAGAACCTTATTTAAAAAAAAATATAGTCGATAAAATTATAGATAGTCACGCAGCGTGTGACCGTAGTCACACGACAAACGATAACCGTCAACGTCGAAATATTCGCGCAACTTAAGGGTTCTTACAAGATTTAACGTTACGACGTCGTCACGTGCAACATGGAACGTTACGTCGTTCTGACATGGGTTTCTACGTCAAACGACGTAAAAAATCCCGTCACAACGATGTAACATCTTAATATGTAAGAACACAGACAACAACAGAATTGGGGAACCGCTCTTAGGATTCGCGTGACAATGCAGTTTAAACACGTCTGGAATCGGCTTTAACTACTCTTAAAATTTTCTTAATCTTGTTCTTGGAAAAATTAAACAATTCATTTATTAATTATAATTGTAATTCCTAATTTATTGTATGTTAAATAATAATTTATTTTAAGACATTGGTTAGTAAATTAATTGAGTTATAGTAGGTAATATCTATATTTAGAATGTTGCCTTCGCTTATGCCTGCCTTTTGCGGAAGTCTGCGTATCATAGGTCCCTTTAGTCTTAGGCACTTAGCCCTTGATCGTGTAGTTATAATGATTATCTAAGAAACGAAGCTATAGCTTAGAGACTAAGAAACGACTGCATTTCTATCTATAGGCGAATATTATTGTTCGCAATAACAGAAATACAGTTGAATCTAGTTTCGATGACATTAAGCATATCTTGATTCTGGCAGCGTAACCTCGACACCAGCTTTGAGCACTCGGGATCTTATTTCTATGTAATTTTTTACACGTCAACATTTTTTAACTACAAGGCTTCAGCAAGTCAAGTTCAAGTCACCTTCTTAAGATTGGTCGTTTGACATCAAAAATGACTAAAAATGAATAGTCTGATACTGTGCCAGATAGTCTGGCTTAAAAATGACTAATCTTAGGATATTTATTATTAAGACATTTTAAAATGACGTAGAATTCAAATATATATTGCTAGTGTCGATTTGTCAAAAAATTATTAACCTAACTAAATACTTACATACAAATTGTATTCTCACACTACTGACGAATGTAGCAGAGGAAACTATTAATATATAAGCACTGTTTGATGTAGTGTTTAGCGCTCCCTAGATTTGTGACTAGAGACAAGATGAAAAGACCCAACAATGACTACAGTGTACAGTTCAATTGTAATTAATATCCGTATGATTCATATCATTCACTAAGTAATTGCTAATTCACTAAGAAAACCCCATTTAAGAAAATAAACCATGCATAAACGCGACATCCTTTTAAATAGGTAGTGCATTAATTAATAAAATGTCTATGTCTATTTATTTACAAAAAACTGTAAATTCTATTGAACATAATAAATAAGATTGTAATTAACTAATTAATCAATTGACTAGTTAAATATATAGGTTGTGAATTTACACATTTTGTAGATTTTATATATTACTACGAGAATATTATATATTGCTTGCTATTTTTTTTACAGCTTTCTTATTAGCTTTAGCGTATTTTGAATTATTGCAGTAACAATAATATTAAATCATATAACAATATGTATGATATGAGCATGGGTAGATTAGAAAATATTAATAATAATAATTTTGTAATAAAAAAAGCTCTGAATAGTTAGAAGTTAATTTATAATAATATTATGATTAATTCTGGACTAAATAGTGCTATGGAAATATATATTTACATTTACACAAAATTTTTTATAACTATACAGAGTTAATTTTTGGTCACCGCCCAAATTTTAAAATAAAGAAGTAGACATCATTCCAAGAGTGTGTTTTAAATTTTATCATCTAATTGTAATAGTTTATTAAATAAAAATCGATTTGAAATGGTCCTTAAAAATACATCGAATTGTTGTTATTACACGAAATGTATCGACTTCCAGGTCAGCGACGTCGGCCTACAGTGAATCGCGAGTGTGATGCACGTGGTGACCAAGAAATATGTTTTACAAGTTACAACATAGGACAAAGTAATTGTATCAAATTATTTTCTTAATATTTTTTATTTCATAAATCGAATGTATTATTGATTCTGAACCAAACCTGAAAATTTGGCCGGTGACCAAAAACTAACCCTGTATAGGATATACTGCGTCCAGATTATGTTTTCTGTAATTTGACTTCATACATAAAGATTATTGGTGATACGTAAAAATGTTTATCTTAAACCAAGTAAGTTGGATTAAAATTATGTTATATCAATGTTAGGATTATTGGATGTTATTAAGCAAGAATAATAGTACTAGCTCTAGTTTATTAGATACTGTGAGTTTTCTACTATTCATGTTACATATTATTTATTTTTGACCTACTTTTTCCATTCAAGAATTCATAAAAATATGAATAATAATTTATATCATGCGGTAGTGGTAGTGAAAATGCTTTGCCTTTTAGCTATGATGTGTTTAGAAGTGTGCCTGTTATTAGTAAATTAGCATTGAAATGTAACTTTATAATATTAAATGTTATCTTGTAACATAAAATCTTATGTGGAGTGTTGTGAAATTATTTTTTAATCACCGATGCTACTGCCATCTATTTTTATTAAAAAGAACTAGAGGTAAGCGCGTGCGCCAACAGAAGCGCTAAAGCCAAGGTATCTGGAAAAGCATAATCCCAAGACCCATTTTAATTTAGAAGCACTTTTGTGCTGTAAATGTTTTAATTGAAATTGTAAGGATCAATTGAATGTAAGGTAGATAAAATAAGATAGAACGGCTTTAACTAGCTTAATGTTTCCCTAAAAGACTTTAGATTGTACAAATACTATAAGGCACGAATAACCTCTTCAATTAAATATATTTATTAGCTAAATGTATTCCCTTCTATCAACAAAAATATGTGGTTTGTAAAGTAAAATTGATCTCTAATTAGAGGAAAGGTAAAAGACTACTTATGTGATTAGATAATAAAATTTAAAGTCAGATTCAGATAAAAACGTGTCTTGGTTTATTTAAAAGTTATCGGTAAAATTAAACGATTTTGGTTTATTTTTTTTTAGATTCAAGTAATGCGTGGTTATTTAACACTTTTTTTTGCATTAAAGCAATGTTTTTCATAAATTTAAAAGTTTATGAATTTTGATTTGAACCATAAATGTAAATAATTTTTTATGGGAACATAAATAAAGATCAATGTTACAAGGTGTTGTAATGCGACAATATTTTCTGACAATAATTAGTATAATACAGTAGCTATATTTTAAATCTCTATCTTCTATTGAACTGTTGATTGTATTTAGATTCTATGTAACGCTGGATGCCTAAATATAATAAAGATTAGAATAACTACAGAAAGTGTTTTATTTTATCATATTTTTTCTTATAGCTTATTATAGCGCGCTGCTTCGCGCGGCAACGCGAGACGCAGCATCGCTCTTACAAGCCGCGTGCCACCGCTGCGCTGCGTCGCGATACGTCGCGCTGCACCGCGAGGCATCTCGAGGTGCAGCGCTGCGCAACGCAACGTATCTGAATTCTCACAATGAAATGTGTATCTTTTCGTGTAGTAAATAAATTATATTTTTAATCGCTCTATGTAAAATCTATGCGCAGCGTCGCGTCGCGTCGCCTCTCGGTGTGAATTGACCCTAAGTGAGAAGCCACCACCCCGGTCGTCCGGCCAAATTCGGCTGCATGCACTAACTTTTACTAAAAAAAATTGCTATATTGAGCAAACAAAACCCCATCCAGTTTAAATATAATTTGAGACGTGCATCAGAACTAGAACGACAAGACTATACTTGTGGCCTTAAAGATAACTGAAAATATTTACCTACGTTAAAATCACATTTATAACAATAAAAAACACAAATTACACTCACATTTTATCATACAATCATCAACAAATCATCATACAAGGAAATTGTCAAATTAAGAACATGGGGAAATGCCGTGGGGAAATGCTTCAAGGAGCTGGCAACGAAAATTGAAAGAGAACAGTTGCCGTCTCTGTCTAAGCCGGTTCGTAACCATCCAAGACAGTAGACACAAGTTCATTCGCAATTTACACAGAGAGTGAATAAACGTTTACACTTTGAATGTTTTACAATATTGCAATATTAACAGAATATGGAAATCACGGTGAGTCAATATATTTATTATTTATCTACTTACTATGCTAAGCTACTACATCAGCTGAGTTGTGAGTTATGTGACTTTAGAATAAATACACATAACAATAAAATAAAAATATAAGAGTACAATATTAGAATAAATGATATAAATGTACATATTCCCAACCTTTAACACTCATAAGGATTAATTGAGTTAATTGTTTTATTATAGCTAGCACCTGATCAAAACTAACTCATACCGGCAAAATGCAGTTTATTTTTTTACGGGACCTAACGCCGGTCCTCGTGGGTTTTGCATTCCGATGGTAGTGTGGGACTTACCCACGGTAATTTTTTACAATAATTTGATGTTGCATATTTTTTATACAGAACTTTTACACAAAAAGTTTTTATTTTTTTATGTTGCAACGAATGCACATGGTTTCACATCACCATCGTTTCCTTGGTTTCTTAGACTAGAGTAGGAATGGCTTAGCTCCTTTATAGTCCGAGACATTTTTATTATTTTCCTGAGCAGCAATTTAGTTTTTCGTTATTAAATACTTATTTAATCTTCTCAATAGATGATGTAGGTAGGTACTGATTTCTTTCACTAATCAATATTTGGATTTCACGTATTTTAAAGTAGAATGAAATAATTCACATACTTATATACATTGTTCTAAATATTAAAATAATATGACAAGCTTAGTCTTTTAATCGATGTATATTTTAATTGTAGACCTTGATCTTCTTGCATCACTTCCATGTTTCTTTATTTGCACGGAAATTAGATTTCCGTCCAAATGGAGAAATCGGGTGTATTTGTCGAGAACAAATAATAGGTATTCCTTGGCTAGCCGAGCCACCCTCGGCTCTTTGAAGATTTCGTAGCACTTCTTCTTCTATCGTGTACAATGGCATCTTTTTATACAAAAATATTTAAAACTAATAAAAATTAGATTTTGCCATACCAATCATTTGATACCGAAAGACCAACATCTGAGACCTTCATCAGGTCGACTTTAGTGCAGGTGGTAGGGCACAGAGGACCGGAAAAAAGATGGGAAATGTCCTGGTCTCGAGCACCGCAGTCGAGGACGTAGGACGAAGGTCGATGGTATATAAGGAATTTTCTGGGCCTAGATCAAGGTCTTTTTTTTGTTGCAAAAATGATGAGGTAGGAATTTTAAAATCTTACTGTAATATTATTTCTGCTTTCTTATGTGGCGACTGGCGGGCAAGAAAGATGCCACTTTGTACTACTTTTAAGTGTATATCGGAATGATACAGGACAGACAGATATCAGTATCAAGATACAATTTCTTTTTTTTGTTATTTCTTCCGACACCTATTTTCTTCTGATTGAATTCGTCGCGGGTCTCAAGACAGTTTTAACTTTTTCCTGCATAGGTGGGAACGAGGGTGGGCCGAGTTCGTTTTAAAAAAAATACTTTTTATATTGTCATCCTCTATTTTATATAGGTATTTACAATTCGTAGTATCGCAGTCTTTACTTTACCTTGGTCATATATGAATTAACGTAATCGCTTCATCACCATGAGATAAGAACAAACGAAGTATTTTTCCCTATCGTGGAAAAACGATTTGCATAGCTGTGCTACAGTATTTTAAACGTGTGTCTAAAAGTTTGTTAGTTTAAGAACATTTTAACAAGTAGAATGTATTTTTAATTGCATAAAATTATAGTTTAGAAATGTTAATACAGAAAATAATGTTTTTCTGAATAAAATATATCAATAGTCATTACATTACTTAAATGCCGAGGAAGTATTTACCGTCATCAGCCGGAGAACGTATATGTGGGACATAATGGTCGCCGCACACCTATCAACTCGGAAAGGGATCGTAACCGTATCACCTCGAGCCGGTCAGTATTTTTTATATGAAACTTCATACTGCAACGCACACTAATGGGACACGTAACGTAATCGTATCGTCATCGGGTTTCTAGGCGAGGCGTTTACGATTACTTTCCGAGTTGATAAGTGTGCGGCGACCATAAGCCGCCCCCATAGAGCGCGTACGGTCAAGTGTCACTTCCTGCGGATATTTAAACATGTTTTGGGATATTATTTTACATACTGTATTAGGTGCAATTATTTAGAAAGAGGTAGTGCCACACTGCATGCATGTAGCTGAATCGGGCTGGCACGACCGGGGATACCTCCCCGGTCGTACCAGCCTCTCGCTTACATTAAACCGGCGTAAAGTTATAGCTGTGCTGTCGCATTTCCTGCGGAGTGTAAGTAGCTGTTGGCCTATGGAGGGAGGAGGGGCGGAAGGGGGGCAACGCATTTGTATAGCCTCTATGCAGATGTCTATGGGAGTCGGTAATCATGAAAATGGCGTTTTGTATGGAAAAAAAGAAGCGGAAAAAAGAACTAAAAATATCTAGAACTGCTAGCTTTTCATATGTCATAAAAATAGTCATGTCACAAGCAAACAAATGAATTTTTATTTTTTAATTTATAACCTGATTAAAATATTTTTAAAATAAGTGTATTTTGAAATAGTTTTGTCTTATAATACGAAAATAAAATATTTTGCGAGAGCGACACAATGCGACGGTCATTTAATCAAAATCAAAATATTTTTATTCAAAATAGAATTTGAAAAATTGCTTTTTTCTTTTCTTATCTTATATTAATCTTATCTATATACAAGGTGGATACAACCGAGAGGCATTAAATTAAACTATATATTTAGAGTATAATTTCCAGGCTACACAACAAATATCAGATCAATCGGAGCAATAGTTTAGCCACAGGAATTTTCTAAAGTTTTTTCTCACTTCGTACACTCTGTACCATCAGCTGTTCGAGCGCGCGGCCGCCTATAGTCCGTCGGGGTCATTCACCCCGTTCGAGGCTTAGCGACCTTACCTAGCGGCCGCGGCGGCGCGTACAAGAGTGTTTACAAGTTTTCCTTATTTTTTCGCTATTTAACTTGTTTGAAAAAAGTATTTTCGTATACTTGTCGTAAACTTTTTTTTAATGGTCTCCGATTAACAGTAGGTACTTATAGTACATGTGGTTTAATTTAATGCCTTTGGTTTGTATCCACCTTGTATATATAAAACTCAAACGTGACATAGCCAGCTATCAACGCACAGCCCAAACCACTAGACGGATCAAGGTGAAATTTGGCATCCAGGTAGATGTTATGAAGTAGGCATCCGCTAAGAAAGGATTTTTAGAAATTCAACCCCTAAAGGGATGAAATAGGGGTATAAAGTTTGTATGGAAAACCGTCCCTTTTTAAGTTACAAACATGAAACTTTGTTTTTAAGCTACTTATCAAAAATGAGTAGATACATGTTTAAGCATTTTTTGAAATTCTACCCCTAAGGGGGTGAAATAGGGGTTGCAAATTTATAGGAAACTCCTTATTATTAAAAGGACGTATTGGGCTGAAATTTGGCATTCAGGTAGACGTTATGACGTAGACATCCACTAAAAAAGGATTTTCAGAAATTCAACCTTTAACGGGGTGAAATAGGGGTTTAAAGACCATCACTTTTTAAGTTGGAAACATGAAACTTTATTTTTAAGCTATTTATTAAAAATGAGTAGAAACGTGTTTAAGGGTTTTTTGAAATGTTACCCCATAAGGGGGTGAAATAGGGGTTGCAAATTTATAGGTAAGCCCTCATTACTAAACGGATGGATTGGTCTGAAATTTGGCATCCAGGTAGATGTTATGACGTAGGCATCCGCTAAGAAAGGATTTTTAAAATTCAACCCCTAAAGGGATGAAATAGGGGTTTAAAGTTTGTATGGAAAACCGTCCCTTTTTAAGTTAGAAACATGAAACTTTATTTTTAAGCTACTTGTTAAAAATGAGTAGATACATGTTTAAGCGTTTTTTGAAATTTTACCCCTAAGGGGGTGAAATAGGGGTTGCAAATTTATATGAAAGTCCTTATTATTAAAAGGACGGATTGGGCTGAAATTTGGCATTCAGGTAGATGTTATGACGTAGGCATCAGCTAAGAAAGGATTTTTAGAAATGCAACCCCTAAGGGGGTAAAATAGGGGTTTAAAGTTTGTATGGAAGACCGTCCCTTTTTAATTTAGATACATAAAACTTTATTTATAAGCTACTTATTAAAAATGATCGACATTTGGATTTAGCTCTTAAAGAGGCAGCGCGTATGATTCGAGAGCTTTTTACTATAATTTTATTCCAGGTCCAAATTTTTTACACACGCTAAACAAAAGTAAAGCCGCAAAAACTATACCTAATCAATAGTACTTCTTAACGCGAGCGAAGCCGCGGGCAAAAGCTAGTTCTTTTATATTAATTATTTTTTTATAATATGATGCAGTCCATTTCACCAGCTTATTTATTAAGGTTGTAGGACGATAAAAGTCTCTTTCATCATTGTCTACATTAAAGCATTTCACGGGTATTATTTTATACTAAAAAACCAGTTCGCCAAGAGAGGTTGCTGCCTTGCTTTATTGTAGCCAAATTGGGTCGGGCCGACCCGTCCGGGAAGATGCCTCACTATCCGTGACACCGCCGTGAAGTGGCAGCTAGTTTTGTGCTGCGTGGTAGCTTCCGGTGGCCTATTTGAAATTACGTAATACGCCTGTATACCCAACAATCATAGAGCGACAATTTTTGAGCTTAGATAGTCATTCTGCCACCTATCTTTTTCACCTTAAAGTTTAATAAAGGCAAATTCAATGCCTGCGCTTATGAAGGAATAAATGTAGATTAACGCTAAGAAAGATATACATAGTTCACATATTCGGCGTTATAAGCATGCAAATATTAATTAATATAAAATAGTTATTACAAAATTGAGTTCATTTACGAGTTAATAATAGAATAGCATTACAAGACAATAATAATATAATAAATAAATAAGTAATATTTGTCGTGATTCTGGAGGGTAAAATATAAGTTGTCTGCGTGTACGTGCGAGTGGTGCTCCTTGAGTTTAGTGTAGAGAGGGATATTGCCAGATGCGCTTAGAGACAGTTTAACAGTTATCTTACCGCATCTGCATAAGTATCTCTAATATCTTCAATCTTTATTTAAGTGGGTACATGTTCTATATTTTTATTACTATACTACGTTTAGTACTAAATAAAGATCAAGTTCAAAACTTCGTTATCTTGTAGTCGAAACAGTAAATAATGTACATAGATAACAAATAAATAACCCGTAATCATTTAAATTTTAAATTTTGACTATCAGTAGCAAATACCTAACAGACCGCAAATTAGACTAGTTTTACCGTTTAAGTATTTTTTATAGTTGGTATGAGGGGCAAGGCAGCCGGAAACATTTTCATGACTACCGACGCCCATGAATATCCACACAGAGTATATACAGATACGTTGCCCTCCCTCCTCCCTCCTCCATGGGCCACCGGCTACTTACACACTGCACGAAACGCGTCAGCACAGCTGTCACTTTACGCCGGCATAGAATAAACAAGAGGTTCCGCCCCAGTCATGCCAGGCCAATTTGGTTATGTGCATACATTCAGTGTGGCACTGCCACTTACTAAAAAGTAAAATTACCTAATATATGTAAGTATCGATGTACCTCGGCTATAGTTACTGATCTCTATACTGTATACATAATATACGCATGGCTTATGGATGATATGTAAGAGTTTCAAAAATAAGGATTAAGACCGAGGGACTTCAACGACTCTGCAATTAACCGAATGCCTGCCGAAACAACTAAATTGCGTAATCGCGCATGCAGAAAGCCGTAGAATGAGTATCTACCTTCTACGAACTGTCGAACGTCATGCGCATTTGGATAAATTCTAGTTAAATCGGCCATAACGACAGTATTGATGTTAATTGGCGTCAAATGGTCCGAATCAGTCATCCATAATATTGAAATCAGCGGTAATATTATGTCGCAATACCTTGTCTTCGTATCTACTCGAGTACGACTGATATTAGATAATATTATCTGACAATGAATTCGTTGTAAAACAAGCATAGTCATTGTGACGGGACACGAAACATGATTTTTCGTATCTTCATATTTCATTAATTGGTCTTACGATGAATGTTTATTTCATGGGGTTAGTATGTACCTAAAATCAAAAATTGAGACCAATTTTGCCAATTTCGAATTGAGAACCTCCTCCTTTTTTGAAGTCGGTTAAAAATTGAGACCAATTTTGCAATGGCTGTTGATTGTTATTTACTTTATTACCTGTAACTATGAATTTTTGCAAAATAAACGTTTATTTATTTTATATATTTCATATAAATACTCTACTATTATTTAATTTATATTATAAATGATAAAAAAAGTAATGGTAATGGAATACCTTGTTTGTTTAATTGAAGCGTTTGACCACAGATTACTATATTATTATGTTACATCATTTATGTAAGTCATTTATTTTACTTTTTGCTACAGACTCTGTTGCTGGCTGGGCTGGTGATAGCTGTCATATTCAAAGTATGGAAATGGACTACGCCCTCAGAGCAGAAATCTCCTCCGATACTGGACCCTAACGAGTGGTGGGGTCCCAATGAGGTGAAGAGCGAACAAAACATAGAGATCAGACCTTTTGATGTGAAGTTTACTGAAGAGGTAAGTAATAATCAAAAACCGGCCAAGTGAAAGTTTGAATCGTAGAGGTAGTACCATTTTCAATATAAAGATTGTTATATGGGTATCCTCTTTGGCAGATTTTTATCCTATTTTTACGTAGGGTTGAAATATTTCACATAAAAGTATCTCAAAATCAGGATCAAATTGTACTCTATTCAACACTACAAGTACTTATACAAATATAACATAAAGAATTACATAGAATTACTATATGATTTATAATAATCATGATTAAAATGATAGTTAAGCTATATGTTACATTATCCATTATATTAAAAATGAAGTCATTAAAAGGATCTGATATGCAGATTTTTAATTGGTGTATTTCATTTTTTTTATAATTTTTATAGTTAAGGACGACGATACAAGTTGCGTGGTAGGTACGATCCCGGACCTAAGCTTGAAAATTTTGAATATACTTTCAAACAAAGTAACCAAACCAAAGAATTTTAATAAAATAAAGCAATTTTTTTTCTAAATAGGTACTTTCCTTTTCTCTCAACAGATGATACAAGATTTGAGATCGCGTCTGAAAAACCACCGCGAGATCCGAGCGCCACTAGATGGCGCTGGCTTCAGATACGGATTCAATAGCCAGGAGCTGAGCGTGTGGACAAAGTACTGGGCGGAGGAGTACAGGTTCAGCGAGCGAGAGAAGTTCCTCAACCAGTTCCCGCAGTACAAGACCAACGTACAGGGGCTGGATATACACTTCATCAGAGTGAAGCCTGAGGTATGAGATTTATCGGTTACTGTTGCCATAATCTACAATTTTAAGATTAATTTATATTGTATATATATAAAACTCAAACGTGACATAGCCAGCTATCAACACGCAGCCCAAACCACTGGACGGATCAAGCTGAAATTTGGCATCCAGGTAGATGTTACGACGTAGGCGTAGGAGACGTAGGATTTTTACAAATTCAACCCCTGAGGATGTGAAATAGGGTGTTGAAGTTTATATGGATTTCTTAGAAATTAACGCGGGTGAAACCGCGGGGTACAGCTTGTATTGTATAAGTACTTATTTATAGCACACACACCCACCAAGGGCACAGGGTATCATATTCAAATCGTAGGACGACAGCACACACGCTACTTTTAGCATCAGCGATCGGCGATTTTCAGACTGTATCGATGCTGCACCGTGATTTAGCGACTCTGCGTTCAGTCGCGGCATCGCAATCGCACGTTTTAGTGACTGCTCCGATGCAATAAACTCTCGCGGTTTGATTTATTCGGAAAGCGACTAAGTCGCCGCGTTCGGCGTTTTTGAGTGTGCGGTAGGACGTGTCTTGTCGCTGCATTCCGCTTCTAAAAAGTGACTAAATCGCCGTTCACCGATGCTCAAAGTGACATGTGTACGATGGCTCTTACGATCGCCAGGTTAAAGCTTTAAATATATATTAGATTTGCACATTTGAGAACGTGTTTATATATATGCCCAAGTTATTTCTTTACAAAGTACATACCCATTAACTGGTCTGTTCAGAAATGTAACTTACGAATTTGACTTTTAATCTGTTGCTCTGATTCTATACTAAAAGAACATTTTTCATTGCCATCGAGTGTAGTGAACACTAGGAAGAATTTTGAAGACCTTTTCCCATTTCAGGTTGCCCCGGGAGTTACAGTTCTACCCATCCTGGTGATTCACGGCTGGCCCGGATCTGTCCGGGAGTTCTACGAAGCTATCCCTCTCCTGACTAAGCAGGCAGCGGGATACAACTTCGCCTTTGAAGTAATTGTACCCAGTATACCGGGATATGGTTTCTCTGATGTGAGTAACAAAGTAATTATTTCGAGATCATCTTTCATCAGACATCAGCGTGAGCTGATTAGAAATAAACCATGTTTGAATAGGAATTCGGGCATTGGAGCTATTTTTCTAATCTAAAAAGTGCGCAAGACACGTATGGTATGTAGATATGGTAAATACTAAACGGTCATTGCTTGACTCTTGTTACGTACGATTTTATTTGTGATATATTTTTGGTACAGTACGTCAGTCAAATTTAGATTAGTACAAAACTGTATTAAGAATCTCAATGTCAAAAAGATCTTGTCGGTGGGAATTTACCATCAAACTATTAAAGTATTCCTTCACCTACATTCGTATACAAATAAAAACTCACGTTTGGAACAAAAAAGGATTTATATCAACATTTTAATAAACATTGCGAACATAACAATGTCAGGTAAGAGGTAGTGCCACACTGCATGCTTGCGTGCAGTCGAATTGGGCCGGCACGACCGGGGAGGTACCTCTAGCTTACACGAGATCGGCGTAAAGTGACAGCTGTGCTGTCGCGCTTCGTGCGGTGTGTAAGTAGCTGGTGGCCCATGGAGTTGGGAGGAGAAAGGAGGGCAGCGCATCTGTATAGCCTCTATGCGGGTGTTTGTGGGCGTCAGTAGTCATGAAAATGGCTCCGAACGCTCGTTTGCCCTCCTATACCATAAATAAAAAATGTATATAAACACATACAAAACATATTATGATAAACAGGCTTACAGTGAGAGTATATAATAATGAGGTCGCCTCCCATCAAGTCTTTAGAACTCATTATTACATAGTAAGCGGTTTATGGTCCTTAGTAGATTTTTCATTTGGTTTCAGGCCGCCGTCCGACCTGGCTTAGGACCAACGCAAGTTGGGGTCATCTTCAACAATCTGATGAAGAGGCTCGGCTTCAGCAAGTACTACATACAAGGCGGAGACTGGGGATCTGCGATCACCTCGGCAATGGCTACTATGTATCCGGATCATATTCTTGGTCACCATTCCAATTTAATGGTAGTTCAGGTAAACAACTCTTGTCAATATTAAAAAAAAAATTATTACTGTAAAGTCGATTTACCGACAATTAAATGGTTTTTTTTAACTCCGGGAAATGGCCTAATATAGTACACACTAAATGGCCTTACGGATTTTAATGTATGATGATTTTTTAGTTTTTTTTTATGATATAGGGGGCAAACGAGCAGGTGTTTAGTGACTACCGCCGCCCATAGACGTCCGCAAAACTAGGTGTCTTGCAGACGCGTTGCCGGCCTTTAAGGAAGAGGAATGCTCTTTTACTTTAAAATATATTTCAAGCATTTGGGTAATTCTTTATTAGTTTAACTAAATTTGAAATAAATTCTTTCAGAATGGCAGTTCCATGATCAGGACAGTTATCGGAGCTTACTTCCCGTCTCTGGTTGTGGAGCCGCATCTGGCCAGCCGCATGTACCCCTTGTCTAAGTTCTTCGCATACATTATGGAGGAGTTCGGCTATTTCCACCTGCAAGCGACAAAACCTGACTCAGTTGGTAAGCAGTACTTTTTAATTGGAATTCAACAAAGACTCTAGGCTAACCTGGCTCCTAGGTATAATACGTGATATGTATTCTCCTGCGTGAACAAAAAAACCAGTGGACATCTACTGGCTGTTGTTGTTGATGATGATGATGATTAAATATTAATTGTTGTTTCAGGCACAGCCCTGTCTGATTCTCCTGTGGGCCTCCTAGCATATATCCTGGAGAAGTTCTCGACCTGGACGGTTTTGGAGAATCGCGACCGTCGTGATGGCGGCCTGCACGACCACTTCACCAAAGACCAGCTGATAGACAACCTCATGATGTACTGGACCACCAACTCCATCACCACTTCCATGCGCCTGTACGCCGAGAACGCGAGTAACGCACACAGAGGACTAAAACTAGATACGTGTGTATTGTTTTTTTTTTTATATCGTAGCGCATTCTTTCCCAATGTGGACGATAACGCACCCTGTGGGCGCTAGAGGCCTAGAGGAGAGTGTTATGGGGCCAAGAAAACGACTATTATATAGGGTTTTAAAGTGAAATAAAAAATGGTGGACGCTACCAAATAGCTGATATTCAAACTTGGCGTTAGACAAAATTAATTTGGGAACTTCTGGCTTAGAGAATAACAAGCAGTTGCCATTTGATGACCTCCTTACTGCGTCACCTTGAAGAGGCCTTATGAAACTCACAAACTCGTGGGTCATACCAACTTAAAAGTTACAGCACACACATCAAGTTGGAAAGGGATCGTCACAGTATCACCTCAAGTCATTCGGTATTATCTGTATGAAACTGCATACAGCAACTCACACTAATCAGAATCAGAAACAGGCTGCAAACTTTTTTTTTATATAGCATAGGAGGCAAACGAGCAGTTAGGTCACCTGATGTAAAGTGAACACCATCGTCCACAGACATCCGTAACACCAGAGGTCTAACAGATGCATTGCCGACCTTTGAGGAAAGAATAAGCTCTTTTCTCGAAAATCCCTAGGTCGTATCGGCCCGGAAATACCGAGAGGGGCAGCTGATTCCATATTGAAATAGTCCGTGGGATGAAATTATGCTTATAGAAAAAGTAAAAAAAAACTGCGGTCTACTTGCAGTCCCCACGCTTACGGCTC